>BQNB010013415.1:14559-77206 GCA_026074375.1 Tanacetum coccineum | reverse complement strand
CATAATTTATAAGATATATAATGCAAATTAGTTATATAAACGTTCAACATATTACTCAACAAAGATACTTTCTCTTCTAAACATTGTTTTCTTCGGAAAAAATACGTGTACATATGCATATAATTGTTAACGGGGCAAATTTTGAGGCCCCTAAAATTTATGAGGCCATGTGCTGTCGTCCACCCCACACACCCTCAAAGACGGCCATGTTAGAAAACAAATAATGTTATATGATTCAGATTCACATTTCTTTAGGCTTATTAATAATAAGATGTGATAGTTAAATTAAGATACAAAATATCTTAATGAAACAAAACACCACGATGTTTCAACAAATTAAAGTGCAATAACAATTTGAGGTATAGCATATGGTGTTAATTAACATGGCTTTTGAGTAGAGTTATCGACCATCTTGGCATGATCACTGCTCGTTCTAGCTTGCTTTAAACGATCGTCTTCTGATGAGGACGATGGTGACACAATCTCAATAGTCCTCCTTCGTGGTTTAACCCTGACCGGCTCCACATTGGAGCCAATCAGATGAGGGAAATTAAGCAAAGCTCGAGCTCCACGCATCTTATAAGCCGCTTGATCATAAGCAAAAGCTGCATCCTCTGGTGACTCGTACGTCCCAAGCCATATCCTAGCTCCACGCTTCGCGGGATCGCTTATCTCGGCTGCAAACTTTCCCCATGGCCTTCGCCTTACACCGCGAAACTTCTTTACCTTAGAAACTATGCGGGTCCCATCTGCCACCACTTTGTTTTCCTTAATGGTCATCTTATCTAAGATACCATCTAATGCTACTGCTGATGTAGTACTTGTGGCTGGAAAAAGGTTGGACATATTGGAATCATGAATAAGGTGGTTTTGAATTGAGCCAGACATAGCTGGTTTTTGGTGCAACCTCTTAATGGGGTATTTGATAAGGTAATATGATCTTAATATCGGATTATGAGAATAGTTTTATGATCGTGACATAGATATGCATGGCGATATAAATTAATAACTAACGTATATATGGCTGAAAATCGTGATGCATGTAAACTTCTGGAAACTATGTTATTAAACTGTTTAGTGCTGTCCTATGGTAGTTGTCATAAAGGAACTAATATAAATTTAAGTGAATGTGTATGGACATATGGTTATTAACAATATTATTGTTTTAATACTTACGTAACATTCTCATGTTTATAACAAGTAGTATAAGTGCCATGCGTTGTGACGGCTTTAAATATACCGTTAAGAATTTGTAGTTTATAAACAAATACCATATGTAAAATGTTTCTAGACTCTTTATATCAATATAGATGAAGGTAAATGCATTGCATTGATAAAGATAGACGTTTATATATATATAGAACATTTGTGGTAAAAAAACAGCTAAAGAACTATTATGGAAAATTATAGATGGACGTTCATATTTTTAAGATATTTACTAATGTATTAGAGTCATAGTAAGAAGTCATGTATTCTGAAAAACACTTCGACTTTTATTTATATATTCCTCTTAATGAAATTAATAAAATACAATTTTTCATTTCTTGAATATGGTTGTCCCTTTTTATTGTTTCACAACATGTTATCAACGCGTTTTTAGTGTGAAGAAAAGCAAAGCACGTCCGCTTTCATTGCGAATATCGTACTTAACTGCATTAGTTCCATGGCATAATGGCGCACTTTCTTTGAAGGAGGTAAGTCCTCACCAGTTGTGGCTAAAGGATAAAGCTACTAAAGCTATCGGCCTATCGCTTAAGACACCTAAATGTTAAAAGCCTCTGATTTTCTAACGGCATTAATTTATGAATATATAGTCGCTCACGTATTTTCTTTGGCATCATTTTAATGTCTCGATACATAAAAGGCCCCGGTTACTAAAACTGCTAAAACTATTAAGGATTTTTGGTTAGTTTTTGATTATTTTTATACGATTAAGTCCTTATTTAAGTTTAAGAAACATGACTAGTTTCATCTTTTTCTTATTACAAAATGATAAATTGAGCTTATTTAGTGCTACAAATTCTAAAAACTTTTAACCAATATTGTAAACAAATTAAACGTTTCAAGAATTACTCACGAATAATGTTTCAATGAACGAATAAGAATAAACTATTTTTTAACGAACAAACATGAATACCAATGTCATTTTTTAGTTTGTTTTTCTTTCCTGTTGACTGGTTTATATAATCATAAGGGTTACTATTACTGTGTCCATAAAATTTGAATTTATTGGGGTATAAGTTTGTGTCATATTATGTATCATTGTCACGTCAAAACTTTTATATTAATATTTACGACGAGGATCACATGTTTTCAGTGTTCAAATCCTATTCTAAACTTATATCTCACGTGATTTTGATTGTAATATGCTATTATCTTTCTTTCAATTGTAATTCCATAAATGTAAGTTTTTTCTAGAAAAGTTTGGAGATCTACGGGCAAAAACATGTCGGAAGTTAAATATTTGGTTCATTCTATTTCTAGGTATATGGTGAGATGGAGATTCGTATATACTTATAGTATAGCTTAGATCACATGCATAATAAGCTGGTATTATTAAAAGTCAAGAAAAAAAATTATACTTATATAACATTTATCAGTACTGCTTGTGGAGTCGTGAGTTTTTTTACGAATTCGGAGACATATTTTACGAAAATAGTCTTTGTGGTTATCGGTCCCTTGCAAAGTTAGTCCTTAATGACAAACTTTGCAACGGAACAACAACTCAAGCACTAGTTTCGTAAAAAAATTCAGAAACAATTTACGGAAGTAGTCTTTGGGGTTATCGGTCATTTGCAAAGTTAGTCCATAATGACTAACTTTGCAACGAAACGCTAACTCATAGACTATTTCCGTAAAAAAATCACAAGCCCCGAGATAAATACTATACGGAAATAGTCCTTGAGTTATCGTTCCGTTGCAAAGTTAGTCCTTAATAATAACACTATACGGAAATAGTCCTTGGATTATCAGTTATCACTTCGTTGCAAAGTTAGTCTTTAACGTAAAACATCACGCTCCGCAGCGGATCACATGTGAAAAACCCCGTTTGCAGTAAAAAGAGTCCGGTTACACAAGCGCTAATTGTTGCATGTCATATTAATTGTTTTATCCCCTTAATTAAGACTCTTAAATTTGGAAAAGTGTTAAAGTTATTAAATGGGTAAAAGCCATACAATACCAACGTACTTTCTGAAATTTACCACAATGAACCATTTACTTTTTTATTACCGATATGACCAATGTACTTTCAAATTATTTTTCAACTTGAACAAAACGTTTGTACCGTTAGTTATTATGTGACAACGTTAGTCAATTTAGCTAACGATCGTTTGAGGAAGTTTCAAAAATCGTCCCTGTGGTTTTAATATATTTTTCTTTTTTTCGAAAAAAAAAATTTCGAAATTTTTATAAAAAATTTTGAAATTTTTTTTTTTTTCGAAAATTTTTTGAAAAAATTTCGAAAATTTTTGCAAATTTTTTCGAAAATATATATTTTTTTCGAACATTTTTTTTGAAAAAAAATTTTCAAAATTTTTTTCTAAACTTCTTTTTTTCGTAAATTTTTTATGTGTATAAATTTTTTTTCGAATTTTTATTATAAAAATTTTCTCGATATTTTTTATAAAAATGTGTAAAAATTTTCGAAATTTTTTTTCGTAAATATATTTTTTTTTCGAAAATTTTTACACATTTTTATAAAAAATATCGAGAAAATTTTTATAATAAAAATTCGAAAAAAAATTTATACACATAAAAAATTTACGAAAAAAAGAAGTTTAGAAAAAAAATTTGAAAATTTTTTTTCAAAAAAAATGTTCGAAAAAAATATATATTTTCGAAAAAATTTGCAAAAATTTTCGAAAAAAAAAAAATTTCAAAATTTTTTATAAAAATTTCGAAATTTTTTTTTTCGAAAAAAAGAAAAATATATTAAAACCACAGGGACGATTTTTGAAACTTCCTCAAACGATCGTTAGCTAAATTGACTAACGTTGTCACATAATAACTAACGGTACAAACGTTTTGTTCAAGTTGAAAAATAATTTGAAAGTACATTGGTCATATCGGTAATAAAAAAGTAAATGGTTCATTGTGGTAAATTTCAGAAAGTAGGTTGGTATTCTATGGCTTTTACCCTATTTTTTATAAGAATATGTCACTTAATATAATAATGAAGACAAACAATTTTATGAATAAAAGAAATGATTTTTCACGTTATGATTCTAGCGTCTTCAAAATAATTCAAAGAAACTTATCATATCCAAATCAATAATTAGGCCTAAAAGGAAACCTAATAAGGCTGTGATTACGTATTAAATTGGCGTAAACCTCGCGAAATTCATAACTCGTTCGTTATTAATTAAAAAATTACGATTCTTATCTTTTTGGAATCCTAAAAATATGTATAATTTGTTAAAAATATTAACACTTGCTGTTTATAATTTTTATAAAATGTTTTATAATATTTATTTACGGACTTCGTTTATTACGTATAACTAGTTTATAACGTAACTTTTTCTGTTATTAATCGTTTAACAAGTTTCTTACCTTTTGGAATCGTCGTGAAATGTTATTATCTTATATACAATATAAATAGGATATGTTAAAATTCGAATTTTCGGGGACAGCAGTTGTTGAGTTTGTTAGTACTTATATATCCTTGTTTTCATACTTTTCACTTTTGTAACCCCACCCATTTGTCTTTATTTTTCTTATATATTATATATAATCCTTATTTTAGAAACAATTCACATTAAATAGTCCATAATTTAACATTAACTTGTTCATAAGTTATTTCTTTAACTTAAAAACATTTTATGAAAACTATGAAAACCCTATTATATACGTAATCATTTTTCTGGTTTATCCCAAGAGTGGAAATCACTTTGTATGTGACCCATTTAACATGATGTTATGTTTCATCATAAAGATATTAATAAAGTGAACATTATGATGGGCACACATATAAAACTCTTTTTAATGTTAATAATCCTAAATGGTGATTCTAAGGCTAAATAGAATAACCATATGCATAAAAGTTGAAAGTTGTAAGAACATAAAGAGTTCAAATGGGACCTTATGAGGTATGATGGTGATGAGAACCAATGCATAAACCCTTGTGTGCCTTAAAACAAGCTTGCACCTTAAGACAACATGAAACCTTATTTTCTTAACAAAATCCCTTGCTTCCTTTTCTTGAATTAATATTGTAATGTGATTCAATGGATGGAAACACCTTAGAATGTCTTAGGTCTAATGTGTATAGAAGTGTATGGTTTGTTATAAAATTGTTTTGGGTTTGGTTTGGTTTGTTTTTGAGCCGTGGCCTAGTTATAGAGCAAAAAGGAAGAGTTTTTTATTTTTGCTTAAGTGTTTACTTTGTAAGACTTCTCATTACTAGATGTTACTTGATATATAAGGTGATATCTAGTAAACGGGTACATGGTATGGTTCAAGGGATGGTCTTTAGGTCTTAGGGATGGCTTGGTCTTGGTCTAAGTCAAGTACAATTGCATGGTGTTGCATTTATGAAGTATGGTGTGTACTTTGACCAGTGAAAGTTTTTCTATATATCTTTGTATAAATGGCAGAATTTTGGCATTTATGAGATATATATGATATATTTTGCATTTTAATGTATTGGGTATAAAAAGTGGGTATTTGTTGAAGCGTAGATAGAGTTTTTGTGATTCCGTGAGTGCCTAAGTAAGTTTTATCGCAAACGTTATACGCTTCTACGTATACGATAATAATAAATGAACAAAGTAAAATTATACTTCAAAATAAGTTTATACCTTAGCTTGATGTAAACATTTATTGTTTGATGCCGTTTACATTGAACGCTAATTTTTAGCTTACGCGATTTAAACTTAATTCATGAAATCACAAGCAAACGCGTACAACACTAAAAATTAATAGTAGATTTATCGACGTCGTCAATGACTTGAAAACACAGGGTGTTATACACATACTAAACTATTGCGTGTCCTCACGCAATGCTATAAGTAAGCACTTAGAAAACTAAGACCTTTAATCCCCCTCGACTAATAACCTCAAAAAGTAGCTAAGTGTTCGTCAAGGGGAAATAAAGAATCAAAAGTTTAGATAAGCCCCGTTTTTACCATTTTATACATATTTACACTAAGTACCACTAATATTTTTGTATTTTTCTTTTTCTCAACTAACTAACATGTTTGACTTTCGTTATTTTATAACTTTAGGGATCATAGAACAAGAAACATTTCAATCCTAAAATGCTCAAAAAGATAAATTCATCGTCCCCGACTTTTCACTTATTCCAAACCAAGCTTAAAATAAAATCACCGTTAAATACAAGTTAAGATGCTAACACTACTCATATTTGTAACTTGTAAACGTTTCACTCCCGGCAATTATTATATTTAGGTGAATGTGCCATTTCGAATTTCAACCATGGATCAACTTTTTGCAAAATTCTATGCTTCACGTTCCACCTGAGAATAATGAGTTTGAAGGCGAGATCATCCCATGTAGCGACTTTCGTCTCGGCACATCCCAACCTTGCGGCTAAGTGACCAGGCTTTTGACACCCCACAAAGACTAGTATCGGGACTCACGGACCTTTGGTTTCAAAAACTCTTAAGCTTCCCGTATATACATAGCTTATTTAAAAACTTAAAATGAAATAGTCAAAGTTCAAAAGCATATTTAAATTTAACAAAAAGAGATCTTACATTTATTAATTCACACTTAATATTAAACATAACCGGATACAAATTGAAACCTCGACCTGTTAGAAGGCGCAACATCGGATGTGATCCGGCAATGATGCAGCAAACTTTTATCAGCCTCGGATTATTATTCTTACTATGGGCTTTCTTTAGAATGCTGTAACATCGGTTGTGAGCCGGCAAGATGCAGCAAACTTTTATCAGCCCACAGTTTATATTATTGCCTTATTCGTCAATTTTTTTCATTCATTTTTTTTCATTTTTTTTTCTTTCATTTTTTCATTTTTCACTTTATTCGCGATATATAGAAAAGACTTTTTTTTGGAAAATTTAAGTATAAATTTGAACTAAGACTAAAATTATTGCTATCGACTACATTTCAAATTCAAAAATTGTTGATTTAAGTCTAATTTTCAAAGATAGCACGTATTATTAGTCCGGTTAGGAGCTTATGGGAGAAAAAGACACAAATTACACTTATGAGCTTGTAAGATTTCCAAATAATCCTTGCTTAGCATCCAACTTCTACTTAACACTATCATTTTTCGTTCTTCGCAATTTCGCGAATGCTTAGTCTAAAAGTTAAGGAACAAGCTAGAGCTTAACACGCTTGATCGGGTCAAAATTTATTCTTATTCTACCCAACAGAAAATTCAAAATTGTAACAAACCACTTATTTTGTTTTTGAAAATTTTTAAATTTTTTCATTTTTTTTGGTATTTTTCAAATTTTTTGGTGGTAAAAACGAGATTACGCAAAAACAACGGCTGCAGGCATAATCAAATCGAAGATCCCCCCCCCCATACTAGAATTAAACATTGTCCTCAATGTTTTAAGAAGGGTCTCTACAGGCATAATCAAATCGAAGATCCCACCATACTAGAATTAAACATTGTCCTCAATGTTTTAAGAAGGGTCTCTACGCAAATTCTAAGCCGTTTATGAATTATGCTAAAGATAAACGTTAGTCGATAAGATTAGGATATCGGATTTCCCAAATGAAGCTAAGGATTTGAAGCTCGAGTGAATGAAGGACAAAACCGCGAGCACGAGAGGCTTCAAAATCCGGGCAATCCTGGACAATAAACCACAAAACACAAAACACGGAAACTGGAAGAGGCGAGCCTCCTCACAACAAAAAAAACACTTATTCATTACTACATATTATAACTACGGATAAGCATGGGTTGTCTCCCACGAAGCACTTATTTTTGTTAACCGAGTCTTGAGCCTGACTCGACCCCGAATTCATTGGTCCATGGGGGAGCAAGTGGAAAATAAAATCTCCATCGGACTTTCATTTAAGTGGTTTGGATAAACATTAAATTTCATGAAAGTTCCACTCCGATGAGATATACCCGGCATAAAAGAATGATAAACGGAGATGCCGGGGTCAAAAATGGTATCTTCATTCCCGCAAGAGAGAAGATATGGTGGAGTAACGGGATACGTGAGAAAAGGAAGAAAGATCCATACAACATATGCCAAGAGAGGAGATTGGTCATCCTCAAATGGTAAATTCACATTTGTCGCAGAAAGAATGTTCTCACGAATCCCGGAGTCAACAATACTAGTCAACTCACCCGGATCGGGTTCACTCTTAAAATAGAAGCAATCATACTCCGGTGGAGATATGATGTGAGCAAGTTCATCGGTGAACTCCTCAGGATAAAAGTCACTCCTATCGGCAGGAGGAAACGGATCATTCGAAATATCAAAGATGAACGAATCATACTTAGAAAGAGAAATATCAGACTGAGTAGTGGTACTGCCACTACTCTTCTCTTCAATATGATCGTCATCAAAATAGAAAGCTTCATAATCCGGAAGAGAATAATCAGAACAGTATGTGTACTGCACTACTATCACTCCAAATCAAAGCAGAAAGTTTTAGATTCGGGTATAGAATTATCAAAGGTGTTAGTATCCTCCAAGAAAAAGTTAAGAGATGTGGAGGAAGACTTGATCACGAGATCAGAAGATGGAGGTGGATTATAATTCATTGCTTCGATCTTAGCAATGAGAAGATTGATTTTCGATAATTTTTCACGAAGAATATCGTCCTCAATCTCTCCATCTTCCGGGACAACAATCTCCACCTCCTCTAAGCTGACGATCTCAGCATCGGGAGGTGATGCATCAACATAATCGATATCCTCACCATAGGGAGAATCATCATCACTCGAAGTAGAATCATCGTTGAAATCGCCGACACCTTAAAGAGTGATCTTATGAAAGCTCATAGGAGTAAGGATTGTTAAAAGAGGCACATCACAACATCTTGTCGGTAATACCCTTAGATTCCACTTGGGTCGGAGAACAAGGTTCTCCTGACACTATACAATTATTACTTTATCGTCGTTCCATTGCCCGAAAAGCGTCAAATGCTCATCCTCCTATTAGGAGAAGTCAATGTGCCCTCGTTATAAAATGGGTGTGATTTAATGGTATAGACCCTCGTCATCATCATAGCAAATGGGAATCTTCCAATATCGATCTTTAGCCGCTTGATCTTCCGCAATTCGCCTATCTTCTTCCTTCTTTTGCATATATTGACCAACCATATCACATATGGATGTCATTTGCTCTATGATCTTATTTTGAGAATTTAGAAGCTCATTTTGAGCATTAAATTGATGATTGACGTATATTGTGGGGGTTGAGTTTGGTCAAAACCGAAATAATTAGAATCATAACACGGATTAGGTTCGTAATAATTCATCGGTTGACATTGAAAAGTCTCGTGAGGACCCCCACAATCTTCACAACAAGGATATTGTTGTGGAAAACTCGGTGAAGTTTGTGGAAAATAATCAAAGTTTTGATTGGAACACGGGTCCTGATTGTAGACAAACGAGACTTGAGGTGGACAATCATAGCCATGATGGGCATCGTTCCCACATAACTCACAAGAGTATGGCACGTATTGGGGTTGTGGAGGGTGGTTTACAAAACTTGGAGAATCGTTAGAAGAGTACGATTTTGTAAAAATTTGATTAGTGTATCCATTTCAATATACACCTAAAAACAAACTCTCATCAATTCCATTAACTACCACATGTTGGGATGTACCAAAAAGACATTATTGTTGCAAACTTTGCAAATTTTGTAGGATCTCATTAAGGTTTTGATTGTAGCATGGTTCCTGATTAGAGATAATCAGAATTTGCGGTGGACAATTGTAACCATAATGAGCACCTTTCCCACAAGACTTACAAGTACATCGTTGACAAAAGATATCAATGTTGTTTTGGGAAGGGGGGGGGGGGGGGTGAAATTGTGTAAAAAAAAAAAACTATAAAATTAAAAAATATAGGAACAAAGTGTATATATGTAAGAATTTGAGTAATTGTGTTAGTATTGTTTGATGTAGAATGGATAACATTGAGTGATATAAAAATTAGGGGTGGTATTTGTGTAGAGTATGGTTTTGTAGGAGTTGTAATATTATGTTTAAAATAATTATTTAAAAATATGTGAAAAATAAAAATGGAAAAATATAGAACAGCAACCGTCCACAAGTTGCACAATTCTGAGAGGTCGTTCACGAATGACTTGTCTACAAGAACCCACATTAGAACAGAAATATCTATTTGTACAAAGATACACTAGACACATTCTTTAATCGCGTAAAAGGGATTTAAACGATAGTCGAATGACGCCATAAGAATTAAACAATATAGAGGGTTAAGAAAAGAATTTAAATGATAAATGAAAAAGAAGATATTTTTGGTTTTTCAAGTTTTTTTAAATAACATATTTTATTAACGGACAAAACGAGATTGAATAACTTAAACCTAATAATCAACAAGCTTCACGGTAGCTCTTTAAAGAGAAAAACTCATAAAGGAGCGGAGGAATAGGAAAGCGTGAAGCTATTAAAAACCTTTCTCCTTTAGGGTCGTAGTCCGCGAAACAACCCGCATTTCCCCTCTTATAGTTTGTTTAACTTTCGAAGGTGAGCCGTACGTCGCAAGAGACACAAAAGGTAAGTTTTTTTTATCTTTGGTTCGGGAACTTATTAAAGATAATACTTCAGTGAAAGTATTATATGAAGATGCATTTTTATTCTTTATTAAGACAATGTTTAATAGATATAGAATAAATATATATATATATATATATATAATAATTATAATATATATATATATATATATATATATATATATATATATATATTCTTCTTGTTTTTATATACAAATAAAAGAAGATGAAAAATATTTTTATATTTTTATATTTTTATAACAAGAAAATAACTTCACGAGGAAGGGTCTTCAAGGCACAACAAACTTCAACTCGATAATCGTATACACCTCCCCGGCAGCGGCGCCAAAAATTAACTTTGAGGTTTTCTTACTAGATAGATATAATATATATAATAAGTATTCTCAAAATATATATAATATAGTATTACCGGAAGTATCGGTTTCTCACTTCGTTATCCACAAAGTTTAAAATCGGACCTGGGTCGTTCTTCCCGACGAGGCGTGAATTTGAAAATCGAGTTTGGTTTGTGGACAATGCTTGAATGATCAAAGATTGGATTGGATTATATTTCTATAATTAAAAATGCAAAAACAAGTAAAAGATGCCCTAAAACGAAAGCAGTTTAAGTTAAAACCAAAAACGGAAACGTAAAAACGCGACTTAAAAACCTAAATTTATCAAAATTAAATCCTAAAATGATTTTTTAAGTTTTAATAAAAATTAATTATTAAAAATAGTAAACTAAATGATAAAAATCTGGAAAATACAGAAAAATACTTTAGCTTATGAAGATTACAGGAAAAATGCTAACTTTGAAAAAGAGCTTAAAAATAAGCTGGAAATAAGCCAAACATGGCTGAAAGCTTAAAGGCAAAAGAGGCTTATATAATTAATTGTGCACAACTCTACCAGATGGCCCTACTGGTGCCGGTGGTAGAGTGTGTGTATGTTAAATGCTTGGGTTAGTGAAGGGGAGGTCACAGGTTCGAAACCTGTGGCCTCTTCTTTTTTTAAAAAAAAATTTAAAACTTATAAAATAAGCTTAAATAACAACTTCTTTAAAAAGGCACTTTTTACAAATCTTAAAAATAAGCTAAAAATAAGCACATGAAAAGTTTGGCAGAATGCATTTTTTTTTTAACTAAGTATACATGGGCTAAATTTTTGGCTTATTAACACTTAAAAAGGAAAAATAAGCTGATACAGGTAATAAGCTATACCTAAGAAACTAATGTGAACAAAAATAAGCAACAAGATTAAGCTAAACTAGGTTAAAAAGGCAAAAAGACTCAAAGACTTATTAAACTTAAAATTTCAAACCAAGAATGCAAATAAGCCCTAATAAGCTCTATCCTAAGGGAAATAAGATAAAGCTGACTAAAACTAACCTAATAAGCATATGCAAACAAAGATAAGCAAATGAGATAAGCTAGAAAGTCCTAAAAAGCAAATAAGCTATATGGCAAACACTGTTACTCACACAGACTAAGGGACACTATTTAGGCTTGTTTTTAAGCTAACAAACCAAAATGCTAGTGCTCAAAACCTCAAAACAGATAAAGGTTGGTGTCCAAGGAGCACATAGAACCAATTTTTAAGTATTTTAAATAACAATTAAGCAAGAAAAAGCAAAAAGAAAAAGACTAATTTGCCTTGGTGCATGGCACAAATTTTTAAAAGTACTATTTTTGAGCTTAAAAATATGCTAACAAATGGACCCTCATGGACATAAGACCTAAAAACAAATTTAATTTGGACCTCTAAGAACTTATGTCAACAATCAGAAATAATTTTGAAATACAGAATAAGCATTAAAAGGCTGTTTGAAAAAAGCAAATTTTGCTAAAAGAGCACTTGGTAATTTTTTTTGAGAGATTATAACTAAAACTTAACTAGATAAAAGGACTTTCAAACCAAGCTTTGACTTTGCAATTTGACACTAAAAACAACTCTAAAACAACACTAAAAGGGAATAATTAAAAGCTGAAACAGATCAGCATTTATTAAACGGTTATTGACCAACAATTTGAGAACTTTTTAGAAAAACCTTAAAACAAACTTTGAAAGGCTGTAAATGAAGTTTGAGCAGAAGTTTCAAAAGCTTTCAAAACATGCCAAAATGGCTTGCTATTATTTTCGATAGTAACCCGGTCTTCATCTTCAAGGCAAGTATGTCATCAAAAAGATAACTTGACCTCACAACGGGAAATTTATTTTTCTCGGGAATGAATTACTGTATATTCATTCAAAGGCTTGTGATTACTTTGCATCACAACCCGTGCTTCTTATAATCCATAAGTGTACGTGTCAGTGCACTTATGTGTCAAAATAATAGAAATCTTATTTTCTTTGGTGTTGATTTTCAATATATACAATAATCATCTTTTAGATTTAACAGATCATCATTTTTCTAAGACAATTTTGAACCATCAAATAACAACTACAGCTCTTTCAATAGAAAACGGGTCATTATTTAAGGGGGAGAAACTGTCAAAATCATCTTCTTCATAATTAATAAGGTGTCAATCGAAAAAGGTTTTAATGGTGTTGGGTGAATAATTAAAGGGGAGTTGATAAATGTCAACTTAATAGGGCTTTATTGGATATATGTTTAATCTTATAGGGGTATTAATGCAAAATGATAAGTCTTATTCTTGATAACTAATCTTTAGGGTCTAGTCTTGCCACTTAGGAATCTTTAGTTTGCCTTAGGAGAAGTTTTTAAAGAAAAGTAGAAATGTCATTATACCTCAGGGGGCATTTATGCCAAAACACCATAGTTTTAAACATATACTCCATCCCCGTCACTTTGCCTCTCATCACACACACACTCACCTTAAATCCACCATTGTTAATTTTCAAGACCTTTAAGAACTTGATCAATCTTCATTCTAAGCTTAAGGTACACGTGTTTAAATGTTATAATACCCATTTAATTAGACCAAATCATGGAATTATACTTGTAAAACCCAAAATTCAACCTAATTTTTGTCACCATCAAAAAGTTGATAAAAAGATAAATTGATAGAGGGGTTTTGGTCTAAATAGGGTCTAGATGGTGTACCCATAACAGTTTTTAATGGGGATAACACATTCATATGATTCGAATGATTCTTGATGTCGAAATGGGTAAATATGGGCAAAAACTTGAAAATTGTCTTGGGTTTAAGTTGAGACCTGATATTATGAATGTTTGAATGCATTTAAGTGGTATTAAACTTGATGAATATCAAATCTTGAATTTTGTGGGTTTTAGTGTTCATTTGGGTCGAACAAGTAAAAAATCAAGATTTTTGTGGTTATTTTGGGTGTTAGAAATGTTAGAATGATTCATTGATGGTATATGTTCGTGTTTAAATGGTTTAGGATGTCTAAAGAGGTAAAATATGTTAAACCAAAAAATTGAACAGGCGAACAATACATTCAATTTATAACAGGCGAACAATACATTAGAGTTTGTTCATGCGAACAATACTTAGGAATTTGTTGAGGCGAACTATACAAGAATTTGAACAGGCGAACTATATGTTCATTTTTCTTACAGGCGAACTATACATACACTTATAACAGGCGAACAATACAAAATTGTACAGGCGAACTATACATGCATTTTTTTAACAAGCGAACTATACACAGATGTCTTACACAGGCGAACTATACATAGGTACTTAACACAGGTGATTTATACAATCACTATAGGCAAACTATACTTGATTTTTTTCTTGTAGAAATAATCTCGTAATCTTGGTAATCCAATCCCATAACCTTATCAAAGTATAATTAATCCCTATCTTTACACTTAGTGATTAACTTAGATTTAATTTTCCTTAGTAATTTTTGTAATTGCCTTGATTTCAGTTTGTTGGCCTATCATCAATGTGGTATATAAGTGTGTGCTTATTCTATTTGCATGTGTATTAGTTCTTTGCATTGTTTGCATGTGTATAAGTTCTTTGCATTGTGTGTAGGTATATCACTTTGTTGCCTTGTATTTGTTTGCCTATCCCCTGTTGTAAACCCTGTCTTGCATTAATAATCTTGAATCATGATCTAGATTGTCTATCAGTGTTATATATATTTGCTTGTATATGAACTGTATGTGACAATTATTAGCATAATCATGTCTTCCATCATTGCTCAACAAACCAAGCTTGATCTTGAGCTTGTTCCTAATGAGAATAGATTTGATATCAAAAAATGCAATGGAAGAATCCCTCGAGGATTTTCACCAAGAGAACCCACATTTCAAGTCACTCTAGATGCCATTGCACTCACTCTATGCTATCCTGCATTTCTCATCACTGTTGATGTCCCTGAAGTGTATATGCACCAATTCTGGAATTCTGTATACAAGCATGACACCTTTTACAGATTCAAAATTGACAAGAAGAAAATATTCAAGCTTACCTTGGAAGTCTTTAGGGATATCTTTCATATTTGTCCAAGAGTACAAGATCAAGACTTTAATGCACTACCCACTGAAGAAGACATTGTGTCTTTCTTAAGAGATCTTGGTCATACTGGGGATATCCCTTCACTCAATGATGTTGTTGTCGATCAGATGCATCAACCTTGGAGAACTTTTGCTGCTCTTATTAACAGAAGCTTATCAGGAAAGACTAGTGGTCTTGACAAGCTTCGTCTCTCCAAAGCACAAATCATTTGGGGTATGTACTTTCAGAAGAATGTAGATTATGTGGAGTTACTCTGGGAAGACTTCACCTATCAAATTGACAATAAAGACTTCAAAAAGCAAGAAAAGATGTACTACCCTTGATTTACAAAAGTTATCATTCACCACTTTCTCATTCACGAAAAAACACTTTCATGGAGAAACAATATTAGGATGCACACCTCAAAGGATGACTACTTGATTAACACCTTAAGATTTGTTTCAAGAAAAGAAGCATCTCAGATCTATGGAGCTGTTCTACCTGAATGTTTGACCAGTCCTGAGATGAAGGAACCCAAGGCTTACAAGAATTATCTTGGCTATGCTACAGGTGTTGTACCTCCCAAGATTGCTAGAAAAATTCAAGAAATCCTCTCCAACTAAGAAGGACAGTGATCTAGTCCTTGTAGATGAAGAACCTATCACAAAAGGCAAACAAATCAAGAGATATGTCAAGAAGTCTTCAACTAAGCCAGCAATAGGTATCGTCATCAGAGAGCCTTCGGTGGAAACAAAGTCTAAAGGAAAGGAAAAAAGAAAAGGTGGATGTTGCTCATGGTAAAGGAATTGAGCTACTATCTAAAGTAGCTTTGACTGAAAAAGCTCAGCTGAAAGAAGTAAGAAGAGCTTAAGGTACTTTCACAAGACACATCCTAGTGGTTCTGGTACAATTGCCGAAAAACCTCCAAGTGTTGAAAAGATCACTCCAACTGTCACAAGTGAAGGAACTGGTGATAAACCAGGGGTTCCCAATGTAACAGAAGATGACTCTACTGAGAGTGAATCTGAGTCTTGGGTAATGATGAAGACGACAGCAACAACGAACAAGAGGCAAGTGATGAAGGCAGTGGACAAGAGAATGAAAGTGAAGAGCAAGAATCTGATTCAGAGCAAGATGAAGAATCTGATGATGATAATCAAGAAGAGGAGGAAGTTGATCAAGAAAATGAATCTAAAGATGATGAGATTGAAATTGATGAAGATAAGGGAATGGATGATACTACCGACCAATTTGATGATGTAGATGCAAGATTGGAAGAGCCCACTCAGACTGGTAAAGAGGTTGTTCAAGGTGAAGGTGCTGATGTTGAATGAATGAATCTCAACAAGGGAATGAAAATTTAGAGACAACTCAAGAACAAGTTATTGACGATGCTCATGTGACAATTACTATAGTTACGAAGAAGACTGAAGTTCCTGTTACTAGGTCTTCTCGCTCATCCGACATGGCATCAAAATTCCTAAAATTTTTAGATATTCCTCAAGCTGATGCAGAAATAGTTTCTCCACTAGATTTTCATGTACACCATGAAGTCCCAAGAACTCAGGCACCCACTCTTCTTACAATATCGGTTTCTGTTATCACTGAATCATCACTTGTACTCACAAACATTCCTCAATCATTACAAACCTTCACTCCTCCATCAATACTAACAACACCTACTATACTGCAGACAATTGAAACTACAAATACTCTATCAACACTTCCTGACTTCGCATCAGTCTTTCGATTCAACGATAGAATTACAACATTGGAAAAAGAAGTGGCTAAACTTAAAAAGGACCCTCTACACACTCAAGTGACAACTTTAGTTGATGAACATCTAGACACAAGGTTGGGAGAAACCAGAGAAGAATTCATGAACTTCCTTTCAGAGTCTCTCACGGCAAGAATCAAAGAGCAAGTAAAAGATCAGCTGCCTCAGATTCTGCCCAAGGAAGTGTCTAACTTCGCTCCACCTGTGATCAAAAAGTTGATTAAAGAATCACGTGATGAAGTTAATCTAGCAAAGGTGTCTTCTCAATCACATTCTACTTATGAGGCTGCTTCTACACTTACTAAATTCGAGCTAAAGAAGATTCTTATCGACAAGATGGAGAAAAGTGAATCATATCTGGCAGCTCCCGAACATCGAGATTGCTATGATGGTTTGAAAAAATCTTACGATCTCGACAAAGATTTCTTCTTCTCGTATGATGTGTATTCTTTGAAGAGAAGCCGCAAAGACAAAGACAAAGATGAAGACCCTTCCGCTGGATCAGACCGAGGGTTGAAGAAGAGAAAGCTAAGCAAAGATGCAGAACCAACCACTGATCCGAAAAAGAAAGATTCAATGTCTGGCTCTTCCAAAAGCACCAAGTCTCAACCAAAATCTTCTGGAAAGTCTGTTCAATCAGAGGAACCAGTGTTCGAGATTGCAGACTCAGACATGCCACATGATCAAGAAGGGAATCTGGGTGATAATGAAGATGAACCAAGGAATGAGACTGCCTCTAGACGTGACTGGTTCAAGAAACCTACACCACCTCAAGAACCCACTGACCCTGACTGGAATATTGGCAAGACTACTCAGGAAGGACCAACTCAAAATTGGTTGATGACTCTAGCAGCTTCCACTTCTACTGATAAATCGTTGAAGGACTTTGATGAATTGATGAGCACTCCAATAGACTTCTCTGGATACATCTTGAATGGGCTAAAAATTGAGAATTTAACTCAAGAAATCCTGCTAGGACCAGCATTCAGACTACTCAAAGGCACACGCTCTAATTATGCTGAATTAGAATATGACTTTGAAGAATGCTATAAGGCTCTTTTAGAAAAGCTTGATTGGGAAAATCCTGAAGGTGGTGACTATTCATTTGATTTTTCCAAACCCCTTCCTTTGATTAAGCGGGGAAAACATCAAAGAGTACCATTCGAATTCTTCATCAACAATGATCTCAAGTATCTACAAGGAGGAATTTTGACTATGACATACACGACGTCTACTACCAAGACAAAGGCCGCTAAGTATGATCGACCAGGCATTGAAGACATGGTTCCAAACATATGGAGTCCTATTAAAGTTGCTTATGATAGATATGCATTATGGGGTATCTCACATTGGAGACAACAACGTAAGTCCTTCTATGCATATGCAAGAGGCATGCAATCAAGAGGAGATGTATATTCTACAAAGCGTATTCTGGCAGTCACTCATGTCAAGGTAATGAGGAAACATGGATATGGGTACTTGGAAGAGATTGTAGTGAGACGAGCTGATAACATACTATACAGATTCAAGGAAGGTGACTTTCCATGACTTCAGATCAATGATATCGAGGATATGTTAATTCTTGTGGTTCAGAATCGGCTTACAAATCTTTCAGGGGATGACGTTGCTGACTTCGCAATAGCGCTAAGGATGTTCACCAAAAGTCTGGTTATTCAGAAGCGAGTCGAGGATCTTCAACTTGGAGTTAAAAGTTATCAAAAGAGGATCAACGTCACCAAGCCTGATACTACAAGACCAGATCTCAGAAAAAGGCACCCGTACACTCCATACAGAGACCCTCAAGGATTCATTTATGTCGACGACCACAAGAGGAACAGGTTGATGCGCTCCGACGAACTGTACAAGTTCAGTGATGGCACGTTAACCAGGCTTCTTTCTTCGCTCGAAGACATAACCAAGAATATCGACATGGAGTACTTGCCGAAGAGAAGATGGAGCAATTTGGAAAAGAAAAGAGCTCATTTCATGATCAAGGACATCAACAAGCTGCTAAAGGAAAGGAGGATGATGAGGAGTTTGGAGAAATTCGTTGGTGGTAGACTCTACGGAACTGACCTCAGACTGCTGCAAAGAACAATATGACTTTGTCATATTGTGTTCATATCTCAAAGGTCATTTCGTATATCATAAACTTGTGAATTTGTATATAAGTAGTGTAGACTTATGGTAACAATAAGGTGTGCTCGAGTATAAAATTTTCAAGAATTTCTTAGTAAATTCAAAAATTTTCAAATTATTATACTCAGCACAATCTTATATTCCCTCAAAACTTGAGGGGGAGCATTAAAATGTTCCTTATAGTGATTATGTAACATTTTGTCCCTAAACGTTTAATCAATTGATATTAAAAATATCAAGGGATTTAATTTTGGATAAGGGGAGAAAATGGGATTAAACGGAATTGAATCTTAATTGTATTGTCATGTGATCATATAAAATAGACTCAATGCACTCCAACACTTAACATGTACTACGATTACGGTGCACATGTTAATGGGGAGCTTTTTAGTAGATGATGAAAAAACTCTCAAAAGTGTAAATCTTTTGATTTGTATCAAACAATTGATGAACTTTTCAATGTGTTGGTTTTGATTTTGATGGAAATATCCCAAAGACACAAATGTACTTAAATTTATGGAGTTATAAGGTGGTTAAAGCATAGTATTCAAATCCTGATCCAACAGGAATTGGAGTGGAATTACCGGGATATCCATAGTTAGTGTAGAATCCTTAGGTATGATACAAAAGGAGGAAAAGTGAGAATCGGAATAATGCCGACTGAGATAGAGCTAATATGAACACCCAAACAAGTGACATCCTTTTCCCATAACCCCTCCATATCACTAACTATTATACGCAAGACCGCAACCCAACGCAACCAAATCCGCCCCGCGATGGAGGGATCTACCCAGGGATATCCACTAGATAGTGTAGAAGTCCTTAGGTATGATACAAAAGGAGAAAAAGTGAGAATCGGGAATAATGCCGACTGAGATAGAGCTAATACTGGAACAAACCCAACAAGGTATTAGTAATGAAGTCTCGGTAAGCATTGAAGGGATTGAAGATTGAAAAAGAAATGTAAGGATAAAGGGTGAAAATATAGAAGCCCTTCATACACTTAGGCAGAAACCGGGTCAATACATAATCTGTCAGAAACACTAAGGTGTTGTCTGACATTGAAGACAGTCATGGACCCAGTAACGCTTTGCACAACCCTCCCTAGCCACTCAAGGTCTCTCAACAGACTCTTGTTTCATTTCTCACGGAGATTACATGCATTTCTATCAACTTTCTCACTCTGAGTTAGTTGATATTGAAAAGGTGGCAGTCTGCTCCAGCCTCTGATCACTAAAAACAAAGTGCACTATTGAGTCTAGAGCCAAAAGAGATCATCCATAAATCTCATTAGAACACTTGTCAAATCATGCTTGTTATGTCACACAATGTGAATAATAAGTTAACATATTAAGAGTCCTATGCATTATCTTTGTGATTTTGCCCGAACATCCGAGTGATTTCATTCATGATGAAGATGGAAATCCTGCTAGAGCCAACATCAAACAAGCTCATGGTAGGTGACTTGTGCGATTCTATATGAATCAAACTTGTGACAACTGGAAAGAAACGATGGTGCGAGTCTATAAGAATCAAACTTGTTTCAGGTTATGAATTGACGATTGCTGATGAATTTTTGAAATGATTGACACGTCGATTAATTTTCAAATCAATTTTTTTATTTCAATCGGTAAGATAGTAACTCGTTGGTTCACTCATATCGTGTTGTCTGCTTTGAGACGTTCCGATAATGAGAACATGCTGAGTACAATGAATCTAATACATATGTGTTAGGAAGATTCAACACTACAGCTGGAAATCCTGTCAAGAAGATTCTTCTTAAATTGAATCTATCTGATCATAGGTCGATCCTCACAGATTCAAAGGTTACTCTAACCAACTACATGCGAATGACAAAGCTATATTCGTCCCCTCGCTTTATTACTAACTGTTTTATTTCAGGAACATTTAAAGATGGTGATGGAGGTACCTGATTCTAGCTGACTCACAAGATTCATAGCCACATGCTCATACCTAACTGACAAATATAAAGACATCATGAAAGCTCAAGTACATGTATTAAGACTTCCGCTACTCTGATACCGTGCGTCCTTCTTGAAGCGACAAAGTGTTAAAGTTAAAAGATTTTCAAGAAAGATGCATTATTAAAGCTTTTCAAGATTATTAAATCAAGAAAGGTATGAGCATGTCGGTCCAGAAGTCACAAGTTCACGAGATGGAAAAGTTTACAAGATGGCAAAGTTTACAAGATGGCAAAACGAGATTATGCTTGGTTGATGATTTCAAGAAGCTCAAGTCACACTCAATTGTCATGACAATAGATACTAGCTCAATTCCAAAGTCAATGATCAATACATCAAAATCATAGTTAATGATTAAGTTAAAGCACTACGTGCTAAAGGACCGAAGTGAATAGCATAGTATGCTAAGTTTAAATTTTGTAAATTAGAGTGACCTCCCTTAGGGGGAGATTGTTAGAAATACGAAACAAAAGAGTCTGAGTCACTACCACTATAGTTAGTCATAGCTCGTTAGTAAGTTGTTGGTCTATGGTTAAGTTAGAAAGCTTAATCCGAGGCAAGGCCATGGTTCTATGAGTCCATATAGCCGGCATAGTAAGTCTTTATAAACCCTCCACATAGTTGGAGAGGGTGTTGTGTTGTTTAATTTGTCACATTTTTCTGCACTAAGCTAATATTATTATTTTTCTTTCTCTCTCTAAGTGTTCATCCAACCATCTTTCTCTCTCTAAAACTCTAAGTGAATCAATCCATACTTGTGTTAAGATATTCTACAAAACCTTTTGAATTTTTTCAGTTAAGATCCTGTTACTTACCATAAAAATTTCATAACTCCCCCTTGAACAAATATCCATTTGAAATTTTCCTTTTTTGATTAAAACCTTTGTTCAAAAGAAGTTATTTTTGCTTTTGAGAACACTTTTTTATTTTCTGATGATGAAGTGACAAAAAAATTTATAACTCCCCTCAATAAGATATCTAATTAAAAAACTTATCAAAAGATAGCTAATTTTGCAGTTTTGAACATTCTTGAGAAGATTTTAAAAAAAACAAGAATTTTAAAACTCCTCCTTGAATAAATGTCTAATTAAAGAGCTTATTCAAGAGATTGTTACTTCTTTCTATTTTTCACACTTTAATTTTCAAGAAGATTTTGAAAAATCAAAAATTTCATAACTCCCCCTCGAATAAATATCTAATTAAAGAGCTTATTCAAGATATTGTTACTTTTTGCTATTTTTCACACTTGAATTTTCAAAAAATTATTGATTTTGAAAGATGTTTTTGAAGAAATCATCTTTTTGTGAATGGATTATGATTACAAAACACATATTTTAGCAGTGAAAGATCATTTTCAGAATGATTTTCTCCCCCTCATTTCATGATATATTCTTGCTTTTAAAGAACCATTTTTTTGTGAAAACCAATATCATGAAACTGACTGAAACGAAGAAGATATGTGTGTGTGTGTCATTTAAATTATATTTTTGGTTTTTTATTTTTCTTAGATTTTTATTTGTTTTCTTGTTTTGAAAAATAGTATTTGTTTTTCATATTTTGAAAAAGAATAAAAGTATTTTTGTTGTTTTGATTTTTCCAATTTTGTATATTGTTTTTGAAATTTATTTACAAAAGTTTTGATATATGAGCTTTCATTCAAGAAGATAACTTTGCCAAACGATCCAACTCAGTTGGAGTCATACATCTCATACCAATCCTGTGAACTAAATACTCAAACCTTTCTCTTGGAAGGGCTTTAGTAAATAGATCAGCAAGTTGATATTCTGTCCCAACAAAGTAAAGTTCAATTGTATCTTTTTCAACATGCTCCTTGATAAAGTGATACCGGATGTTAATGTGTTTTGTACGTGAATGTTAACCGGATTGCATGAAATGGCAATTGCACTTTTTGAGTCACAGTACATTGGAATCTTGTTGTAACAATATCCATAATCAAGCAGTTGCATTCACATCCATATGACTTATGCGCAACATGCTGACAAAGATACGTACTCAGCTTTCGCATTTGACATAGCTGTACAATCCTGCTTTTTCGACGACCAGTTGACTAGCTTGTCTCCTAGAAACTGAAGTCCTCCAGATGTGCTTTTATAATCATTAAGGCACGCTGCTAAATCTATATCTGAATACGCAATTAGCTCAAATCTAGAATCCTTCGAGTACCACAATCCCATGTTAATGGATTGTCCAAGGTACCGAAAGATCCTTTTGACCTCTTTGAGGTGTTTTTCAATTGGGCGTGCCTGATAACGCGCACATACAAATGTTGCAAATGCAATGTCTGGTCGACTTGTAGTTAGATACATGAGTCCTCCAATCATACTAAGATATTTAGTTTGATCAGTTGGAGTACCTTATAAATCTGCATCGATTTTGGCAGTAGCCATTGGTGTCGTAACAGTATCACATTTTTCCATCACATGTTTCTTAAGAAGATCCATAGTATATTGTGATTGACAAATAAAGATTTCGATGGGTGATTGATGAACTTGAAGTCCAAGAAAGAACTTCATTTCACCAATCATTGACATTTCAAAATTATCTTTCATTAGTTTTGCAAATCTATTTGAAAAGACTGGATTTGTTGACTTAAAAATTATGTCATCGACATAGATTTGAACAAGTAAAATGTCATCCCCGTATCTTCTAGTAAACAATGTCGGATCAATAATACCTTTTGTGAAATGGTGTTCAATTAAGAATGAGGAAATCTTGTCATACCAAGCTCTAGAGGCTTGTTTGAGACCGTACAGAGCTTTCTTTTTGAGACCGTACAGAGCTTTCTTAAGATGATATATATTATTAGGAAAGTATGGATCTACAAAACCATCGGGCTGACAAACAAAAACTTCCTCTTGCAGTGGACCGTTCAGAAAAGCCGTTTTGACGTCTATTTGGTAAACAAGAAAGTTCTTGTGAGCTGCATATGCCACAAAAATTCTAATAGCTTCAAGTCTCGCAACTGGTGCAAAAGATCACTCAAAATCAATTCCCTCCTCTTGACCATATCCTTTGGCAACTAAATGAGACTTGTTCCGGATAACCATGTTTTTAGCATCAGTCTTGTTTTTCCAAATCCATTTGACTACGATTATGTTTCTGCCAATAGGACATTTGACAAGTTCCCAAACATCAAGGCGTTTGAACTTGTTAAGCTCATCTTGCATGGATTCAATCCAGCTGGCATCAAGCATAGATTCCTTGATATTTTTTAGTTCTGTAGTACTCACTGTTAGTGGGTACATACATACTTCAGCATCAGTGTGAAGTTGACGTCTTGTCATTACTGGTTTTGAGGGATCACCAATTACTTGTTCAATTGGATGATTCATAGTCCACTTATCAGTAGAGTGATGTGTTTGGTGAAACTCATGCATATTTGATGGATCCTGATATGTTGAAGATGACTCAGCTTCTTCGAATACAGGATTTGAGGTGGATAATAGAAAACATTTCCATCAAATTCTGTAACGTCTTCTTGAACAACTTCATCGGCATTTTCATTCAATACTGGTGTGTTTTGTTTACTGGTAACTTGTTCTGTTGATGAGGATACTATTGGAGGAGCTTCATCTTCTTTAACGACAATTGACGATGATGACGAAGTGTTTTCGTTATCAAGAGTATTTGCAGCGGAATTATCTGACACTTCTAGAGAACTCGTCAAATAGTATTCTTCATACAAAGGACCAAACAAATTATCCAAATCTGTTTTCGACGGTAATGATTGTGAATCTTCTGGTGAATCTTGAAAATTTGTGCAGGTGAATTTGGGTTCTAAATTTTTGCATTCAGAAGCCATAGTTGTGAGTTCATCAAACTTGACATGGATCGTTTCCATTATCCTTTTGGTTTGACGGTTATATATACAAAATCCTCTTGATGACTCAGAATAACCAATGAAGATACCAATGTCAGCTTTTGGTTTCATTTTCCCAAGATCATCACGATCATTTGTTGAATAACACAAAGATCCAAACACATGAAAGTATTGAATATTGGGTTTTCTTCCACGAATCAACTCATACGGAGTCTTATTGTACTGAGTGTGTACAATAGATCAATTCTAAGTAAAGCAAGCAGTAGCAATAGCATCGGCCCATAGAAATTCTAGAGTTTTTGAAAAGATGAGCATTGTTCATGCAGCCTTGACAAGTGTACGATTTCTATATTCAACAACACCATTTTGTTGAGGCGTTCAAGCAATTGATGTATGATGAACAATGCCTAGCTTTGCATAAAAGGATTGCAATTTCTTATTTTTAAACTCAGTTCCATTATCTGTTTGGATCTTTAAAATTTTAGCCTTGAAATTCCTTTGAACTTGATTAATGAAATTGATGATTGTATCTGGAGCCTCATCTTTGGTACGAAGAAAGTATACCTAAGTGTAGCGAGAATAATCTTCGACAATCACAAGAATAAATTTCTTTCCATTGATGTTTTCTACCCTCATTGGTCCACACAAATCTATATGAATTAATTCAAGTTTAGATTCTGTACGTGGAACCAATTGTGATGGAAAGGAAGCTTTCTGGCTTTTTCCTTGCTCACATGCTGAACATAAGTGATCTTTATCGAACTTAAATTTTGGAATCCTATCAACTAGATCTTTTGACGTGAGTTAATTTATGGTACCAAAATTCAAATAAGAAAGCCTTTGGTGCCATAACCACGATTTTGTTGATGTTGCTTTAGACATTAAACACACTAGAGAAAAAGCCGCCAATTCAGAAATGGAGATAGTGTAGAGATTAGGTTTGTGAGAACCAGTAAGCAAAACATCACCCTCCAAATTCCGAACATAGAAAGTGTTTGAACGAAAGGCTAATTCTAAATCTCCATCACAAAATTGTCTGACCAAAAATAAGTTGTGTCCAAGGCCTTCAACATAGTATACGTGACATATCGTGAGATTGCCTTGAACATAATTTCCATATCTAGTGATTGATGTGAAGTGATCATTCCCGAAGCATATTGTTCCCATGATTTTCTCAATGAAATTTCTTAGCAATGACAGATTGCCAGTCATATGCTTTGAGCACCCACTATTAACAATCCAAAGGACAAGCTGGATCACCTGCATCACATGAAACAAATACAGATGGAAGAGTGGACAGTTTGACTACCCATTTCTGAGTGGTAACCGGTGTGTTAGATTTAGATCAAACACGGGTACTACTCTTTGTTTCACAAGAGAGTGGTTAAGCAATTTTGCTCTTGGATGTCCAATTAAAACCTTGTTGGTTTTCAAACTATTTATGCCACTTTTTACTTGTTGTAATTTTGTTTTTCATGTAATTGCTAAGCGTCCTACTTTGACTAGAATCAGGAGATAGTGGTAACACACTAGAGACCATATTTGTTGTTGTTGGAGTTTTAGCAACACTTAATCTAGATTTTGCAACTACAAAATTAGCTCCTAAATTCTTAGATTTTGATGCTATAGGGTAGTGAATAAGGCTCTTTTTACCTTAGAATCTCTAAACAAAGCATAATGCGCAACACATTTTTCATGAGAAAGTAAAAACACATCTTTACCACAAGAAACACAAACAATATTCGAACCGTCATTAACAGCATTTACAGTCTTGGTATTTAATACACTTGTGTTTGATTGACATACATTCGAATACATTGTTTCACGCTTATTAGAATCTATACTAACACTACTTGACATCTTCCAAACATGTGCAGATGATCTCTTATCATTAGTGTTCTTCAAGACTCTAGCCTTTGATTTATTGTCCTTAGACTTTGGTCTTCTAACACTATTAGAACTTTCTACACCTGTAGAATTAGAAACATTTATGTTAGATTTAGAATCTAGTGTTTGTGTCTCTGTTTTTGTGATTCTATACATTCCTCTTGTGATTACATTTGCACTCTGTTTTTTGACCTTGCTCGTTTTTTGGTATAAAATGTGAAGTGACTGGTTTTGACCTATCTGCATTGACCTTAGTATTTGACACTTTCTTAGCCTTGACTGCTATGTTTTTAGGTAATGGTGTTACACAAAGAAGTGTTGTTGAGGTCTCAGATGTGTCAAACTTAGTGTTCACATTCTTTCCCTTGGCAACGGTTTTAAGCTTATTCTTGAGTTCAGATATTGTCATCAAAAGATCTTGATTCTGATCCCGCACATCAGCATAAGCATATGTCTTTTGATTAACATGTTCAATCAACTCATCAAGCTCTTTTTGATGTTGAGTTTTAAGTTCAAAAACAATACTTTGAGCTTGTGATCGCTTAAAATCACTTTCAGGAATTTTGATTCTTTTAAGTAAATTAGCTTAGATATCATTTGAGTCACTTGAACTTTTCTCAAGTTCATTTCTTAACATCTCATTTTTTTGTTCTTGAACAGAAAGGATCACACAATCTTGAATTTCTCGAGTCAAAGATACTTCTAAAAGTCGATCAATTCATGTTTCTAAAACATTCTCTTTCGGAGATTTTTCTACAACTTTCTGTTTCATTGGTTCAAAAATATTTAATATTTCATGTACTTCGTCAATGAGTTCTTGTTGAAGTTCTTTCAAAGTCATTGACAAAGATTCAGACATCAGAATTACATCAGTTTTATAAAACACTCTTAAAGAATTTTGAGTATCATGCATCCATCTTCATTTTCTATCTTCTAAAAGAGTGACATTAATTCTTGTTTGTAAATCGTTAATTGCTAAACCCATTTTTTCAAACATTTTTAACAATTTACTCTCTTTTCAACATTTTTGCACTTTTTCAATGAGTATCTTGTTGATTTTCTTTAAAAGTCTTTTGACAAAAGGTTACTCTGACATCGAAAATTACATCGTTTTATATAACTATCTTAAAGATTTTGATGTCATACATCCCCATATCCCCTTTTCTATCTTCTAAAGGTGTCATTACTTCGGATCCCGTAATTCCACGTAATTGCTAAATCCATTTTGTCAAACATTTTTAACAATTTGCTCTCTTTTGGCATTTTTGGAATTTGTAAATCCGACATAGCTTCTTTTGACTCAGAACATTCATTAGAAGTAGAAGGAAATGAAAGATATGTTTGTTCAACAGGAGATTCCGTTTGAGGAACAAATGTTTCATAAAGAGCATTTAATTTTTCATAATCCAGTTAAACCATTTTATTTTTCATTTTCAATCGACTTTCTTTCGCGTCTTTTAAGTTTTCCCTCAGAATAAGTCGTGTAATTAATTTTTAATTTAGTACTTTGAAGCATTTCACCATGATACATTTTTGGTTGTGCTGCAATGGCTTTCTTGAGATGTTCAGGATTTTGATAACCCAACCCAGCTTTGAGAAAAGGATCATAAACTTATTACAGTGTCTTTACAAGCATGTGTTTGATTTGAAATTGATTGACCCATTTATAACAATTCAGGATCAATGAGGTGTTAGTTCTCCTCGAGTTCAACACTAATTTCTTTAAGATCATCGATTTTATCGTTTCTTTGAAAGCCTTTTAGCAACTATGTTTCTATGTTGACTTTATATCTTCTTCATTTACTGATTTTGATAAAAATCACTTTCATTTTTTATCTTTTTCTTTCATAAATTCTTCTCAAATGTGTTCTTTATCTGCACGTATTTCTACGTTATAACTCTTCACACGTTTACTTTATATTTTAAAACATTGAATTGTTTTTTGTTTTACCCTTTTTTTTTAACTTCAATAGTTTTGACCCGTTCCCTTACACGTCTCGAAAGCTCCTTTTGTTGCAAAATATTTTTTGCTTTATAAGCTCATTGTGTACACGTTTTTTATTTTAAGCTTCTCGTTGAAACATTAGATGCCTGAATGTAAATAGCATCGATATTCGTCATGAGCAATTTGAATCATGTTCATAGATGTGCCTCTATTATTTTCCACATACGGATCAATCAAATTTGATATAAGAATCAATTTTGATCATCATGTGGAGTGGATTAATACGTTTTACGTCTTCACCATGATTCACTTGTTCATGAACCCTTGTGTGAGCATTTACCTCTTCGACAGCCTTTGCATTCATAGTTTGGCTTAGTACTCAGCGTGTCATCATATGGTTAAATGTGTGACATCTTGATCTACTGCAGCAGTTTGTTCTTCTAATTTTTAATCTCCATAGAAATTTTCCAACATGAATTCATTTTATACGCCATATGAGGTTGCTTCTGGCTTGGATAACAACATTTTTGTCTCTGAAATACTTTTACTATACAATCTGGTTTTTGAACATTATTGAGCATAGTGGCTTTTTCATTGCAAGTTATAATATTGAACAATTGGCATTTCCTAGGTTTTGACTCAGTTGTTGGGAATACGTGAAACCAATCTGTTTCTTTCATCATTATAATTCCTGCATTAATGCTTGATTCATGTTATTCGTCATCCCTTGGCATTCTTGTTCCATTTCAACATAATCCTGCATTCTTTGTTTGTATGTCAACTCTTACCATCTCTGAATACAGCTTAATTTCTTGTGGTTGATGGATGTAACGAAGACACGATTATTGATAGGTATAGAAAACTTTTGGGTGATTGCTCGAGCTAATAACATCATTGCGGTTGTAAGCTTGTCTTCTTGAGAATCCCTTGTAACTCCCATTGATAATCTTCTTCATAAGCAAATAAAACTGATGATGGATGTGTGGGACATTAGTTGGTTGTGGTAATATTTAAATTTAAAGGAGTGCATGAGACTGTGAAGAAGCAATTGAATGAGCAATTTAGTGCTTAAGGGATCATATTAATGGCAGCTATCTTTGCTTTGGAATGACGGATATGTTATAGGGTTCGAATTGTACTAAGGAATCAGTCAACTTATCATTATGAAAATTGTAACTCTTGGTTTGGTTGTGACATACCATGGTAACATATTTATCCACTCATGGTTGCAAAGCAAATTGAGAAACTTGGCGTTGATTGAATCTGATAATAAGACGGGCATGTTTTACGATCCATAATATTCACAACCTGTTGTACCATCTTTCATTCATAGATTATAGTGATGCTCCTTCAATTGATGCAAAAATTTTGTCCAAACTCATCAGGAGTCTTGACGTGTCTTACTGTAGATTAACCTTTTTATTCATTCCCACTTTTCCTTTCGGTTTTACACCGTATCCTCTAAATGGTAGAATATCATTAGGAATTGCCTTCTTATAGAGATAATTCATGACTCTTCTTATCAGTAGCTGTATTGCTACTTGTTTTATCCTTAGTCATTTTGGACAGTGATTCTGGTTCCTAGTATCATTAGGATCAGGAATCATTGACCTCACATAAGGTCCTTTTTCAATTGAATGTCACATCTGCTCCCCCTCTTCGAGCTTAATATCTTCTAGAATCTCTTATGATACCTACTTTACAATGGTATATAATTCCCTTTCTCTACTGCATTGGGAAGGTCTTTATTAGCCTTCTGAGTCAGCTAGAGTTTTGTTAATTTAAAGCAGTACATGTTTGATTCGAATGAAATACATTGACAAAACTTGGATCGTTTTAGAGTAAAGTCTAGTAATCATGAATTCACGAGCATTTACAACTTTGATTTGTATCACTACACTTGGAATGATGTAACCTATCTAAAGTTAATCTAAACCTTGATTTGTTTTGGAAAGTCTAAGTAATAAGGAGCTTTTATACAAAAGCTCAATTTTCAAAAATTAGAAGATACGAAACCTCTAAAACTGTGTTACGAAACCTAAAATCTGAATTACAAAACCTATGAAAAAGTGTTACGAAACCCAATGACTGTGTTACAAAACCTCTGAAACTGTGTTACGAAACCCAACGTCTGTATTACGAAACCTCTGAAACAGTGTTACGAAACCCACAATCTGAATTACGAAACCTCTTACACTAAGATACGAAACCTTCCAATATGAAAACTGGATTACGAAACCTTCAATTAGGAATGCTGTAGTTACTGATACCTCTTTTTAACGAAACCAAAGGAATTACGGAAACCCTCATTGGTATGAAAAACTGGAAACCTTAACTATAATACGAAACCTCTTATACAAAACCTTCAGATAGTAAACTGTGTTACGAAACCTCTCATATGAAACCTGTGATACGAAAGCTTGAAGTACGAAACCAAAACCAATCTTTTGATACGAAACCTCTTGTTTACGAAACTACAAATATACGAAAGCTTCCACAGTCTATGAAACCAAACGGTTACCCAAAGCTCCAAATTACGAAACCTCCTTTCGTAAATCCCAAATTACCTCTACTTTCGTAAAATCCAAGAAATCTCTTACTTTCGTAAATTATTAGCTACGAAACCTACTAAAAATCTATCAATCTGATTTTAAGCATTTTAGATTGATAATATCAATGTTATCTTTTCAAATTGATAAAATTCTAGATTACGAAAGCTATAGAAAGTGTTACGAAAGCTAAACTATATTACGAAAGCTAAGAAACACTTACGTATGGTAGTTATCGAAACCTCAACTATGATACGAAAGCTCAAAAACTAAAATACGAAAGTTATTTCCCGCCTAAAATAGTTACCGAAACCTATTTCCTGGTTTACGAAAACTCTCAAATCTATATTTTTCAATCAAATTCAATCCTAAGTAAGTATTTTTTGAAAACTAGTTATTAAACCTACAAATTGATAGTTACGAAAGTTGTATTTCAACGTTTTAAGATCAAAAACTTAACAAATTGTAAATCTAATCACTCTACGTTCTTACAAAACCTACTATTCGCCGATACGAAAGCTTTTTGATCAAAAATCCTTACGGTTAAGCTCGATTTGATTCACGAAACACACACTAGATCTCTCTCGGTGATAGATAGCACTTGTTTTATGTCATGTTTGCATAGTAGATATCATACGAAAGTGAAAGAATGTAAGGAGATGAGCTAGAGAGTATTTTTCATTATTTTTAAAGTTTTTATTCCAAACAGGAAAATAAAAATAAGAGGGAGAAGTGAATTACAAAATGTAAAGACTTATATAAATACCTCTCCTAGATGGGTATTTATACTTATTGCTAACCTTATTCTATTTTCCTAACTTTAGTCAAACATTTGTTAACATTACTTAACTTTGACCAAGATAGACTTTATTACATTATAATTACCAATAAAACTATAAAACAAAACAAAACTATACAAAGACCAATTCATCTAATAATAAACATTTTTTTAAACCTAACAGTAACATTAACCAACACTTGAATACTTCTTGAAATACTCTTAAATCAGCTAAGATTGAGAGTGTTTGAATGTGTTTAGCGTGTGAAGAATGGTGCTAGTTGGTGTCTTATTATATAGCAAGAGAAGAAGGCATAGTCAAAAGTGGCTTTTACACCAAATAGTGCCTAGTATCATAGAAATAGAAGTTTGAGTATGCATGGGGGTTGGGGAAAGGTGTTGAGTCGTGGTTTTGGCCGCTTAGGGGGAGGGGGAGTCATTTCGAGAGGACTTGTCCATGGTTGGTGCTTGGTGTTGTGTTTAACATAATTTAGGAATGTGAGGTTTATAAGATGGAAAGGAGATGTTGGAGATTCTTTTTTGGAAGGGGGGCTGATTTTGGCGGTGATAGAGGGGAGGGGAAGTGTCAAAATTTAAATTATTTAGGTGTTTCTATGTATAAGCAAAGGTGGTGAAAGTATTGAGTATGTTGTGCATGCATGCTTGTAATATAATGCAAGACTTAAAAGACTTACGTAAAATTTGTAAAACCGTATGCATATGACTTATAAATCATGCTCATGAGAATAATAATGTACTTGTTAAACGTAGACTAAACTTAGTATAGTGACAAAAAAACGTTCAAACGTGGTTCTCGTTATACGCGGGATAACCTAACGGTTATACGTAAAGTCAAAAATTTGCTTGTTTGGAATAAAACGTTCAAGTTTATAAATAAATGTTAACCGAAATTGTCTTTTGTCACAAAAAAAGTCAAAACTGAATCCAATTTGGTTAAAATTGAAAATTTTGGTGGAAAAAAACACATAAAAATATATGTGTTAAATTAGTGAAAAAAAACCTTAAAAAAAAGAGGCAATTAATAAAACTTTAGTGGTTGAACTTTACATTATTTATATGGCGTTAAATGTAAATTTATAAGTTTTCATGTTTTTTAATAACTTCAAAAATTAAACAAATAACCCCTTAAATTTTATATTTTAAAAATATAACATATATGTTGTTTTAAAAATACAACATATATGCGCAAGTTTATTAATATCAAAATGAAAGCACGAACTATTGTGTATGTACATAAATACACGATATTGTACGTATACGAACAACTCATGTTTTTCCTCTTTATGAGTTTAAGCAAAAATATCCCGAAAAAAAATATTTTTACTAAATGCGTCAACAAAGACTCATTGTTATTATATTTTATAAGTTTATCCAATGTGTACACGGGTTTGAATATTAAATATGACTAAATTATTATTAGGAATATAAATATAAAATGTAAGCACGAATTATTGTGATATAAAAACAAATATACATGATTGTACTTATAACAACGACTAATGTAATTCTTATTTAAAGTTTATATAAAGAGATCTTGAAAAACAATTTAAAAAAACTTTATATTTTAACTTTATCAACGTTCATCATGTGTTATTAAACTCACATATTGTGTATAACATGATATCAATAGTTAAATTTAAACAACATAAACCTCAACATGCACGTCACTTAAACAAAGTTAAATCGATATTAATACATAATGAAAGTTTTTACGTAAAAACTAAAATTTTCAACACGAGCAAATTTTTATATGTTCGTATACTAAACTAAAATTTTAAAATAAATTTGATTCATGCGTAAACTCCGTACGTGCACAGGACTTATAACTAGTTTTGTTTTGACGAGTATAAAGAAAGAAAAAAAATAAAATAAAATAACTTATTTCATTAAAACTATAAGAAGGCATGCATCTTTTTTTGACATATTAGTAGAATAAATGAAAAGGCATGTATTTGTACGACAAAAAAATTCAGGATTCATTTTGAGAGAAATCATGATTTTTAACGAAAAATTACATGGCCAACATCCATCAGATTCTCGTGAATTTTTAGAAACCCCCAAAGTCCGCCCCTGCTTAGACCGGAATTGCACCCACAACTGATTATTTATCTTCTAGTTATTGCAATTACGAACTTGCATAATGAAAAGACAAGGTCTACAGCTAATTTGACAAGTTTTGGATCTTCTTCACTTTGAAATATCTTAAAATTATTGTTTCCGTGTTTATGGGTAAAGGAATTACATCCACCCAAAAGTTAGCAGCTACATAAGTCGCTATTGTCGTCTACTTTGGGTCATTCAAGCTCCACAAGTGACTTGTTGACTCGAGGCTTTAACCTGAGTCTTGCTTATCTAATCCTACTGCTCTTTTTTATCTTGTCAATAATACATGGCTACATAAATTTAAAAGGTGTTGAACTTAATTAAATAGGTTATAGTAACAAGCAACCTACCGGATTATGCACAAGAAATTTGGCCGCTAACTAATAAGATACATCATCAATGAGCCTACACTTGACTTCCTCTAAGTTACGTACATTCTCTATTGTCACATATAAGTTCCAAATATATATTTTCAGCTAATTAAATCATTGAACTATTTGAAATTATCTAACATGCAAATTTAAAGAGGTTATATACTAATTGACATCGGCTCTAAGTTGAAAATTATGTAACACGAATATAAGAGCCGTCTCTTAGATTTTGCTATGTTCACTAACGTACAACCCTATATTAAAGAAAACCCATAATGAGCAAAAATAAAAAACACTGTACAACAAGATGCTCAACACATAAGCAAATAAAAAAAATGTATTGACTAATTATAACACAATATAACGACAAACTAAGCCGTAAAAAGTACACAAAAATCTGCCACATAATCTGGTCCAAAAGTAAAAAAAATCAAAACGGTTCCCCTCAACTTTTAACTAATTATGATTTTCTTACACACAAAAATCCCGTAAAAAAAATTAACAAAAAAAACACTTCAAGTTTTTATTGTACACAACTTTTTTACATCATCTGCCCAAAAAAATATAATCGAAACCGTCTCAAAAAAAAAAAAAAAAAAAATATTTCGGAAAAAAATTAACCCGTCCCAACGCAAAAAAAAAATTCCCGAATCATACAAAAAAAGGAAATATCCGGGAACAAATTAGCCAAAAAAAAAACCTAAAAATAGCCTAAAATCTGGCCCAAAGTAAAAAAATTTACAAAACCGTCTCAAAAAAAGAAAATATTCGGGAAAAAATTAGTCCGTCTCAACGCAAAAAAAATTTCCCCGCATCATACAAAAAAAGAAAATATTAAAAATTAGCCCCGCCATAACGCATCGCCAAAAAAAACCCCCGAAACGTAAAAGAAATTATTCGAGAAAAAATTAGCCCGCCGCAACGCGCGGGTTCTTTTGCTCCTAAGATACATCATCAATGAGCCTACACTTGACTTCTTCTAAGTTACGTACATTCTCTATTGTCACATATAAGTTCCAAATATATATTTTCAGCTAATTAAATCATTGAACTATTTGAAATTATCTAACATGCAAATTTAAAGAGGTTATATACTAATTGACATCGGCTCTAAGTTGAAAATTATGTAACACGAATATAAGAGCCGCCTCTTAGATTTTGATCGTATGTCATAATACAAATACCTATATTTCATTATAAGAAAATGAATTATTTGATTTTGCCACGTAGGTAAAATCGTACGATCTGATTGGTTAATAAAAAGTCAAAATTGAAAATTTTTGGTGGAAAAATTCAATGGAGAAAAAAACACATAAAAATATATGTGTCAAATTTGTGAAAACAAAAAGAAATTAAAAAAAGATAAGGTAATTAATAAAACTTAAATGGTTTAATTTTTAATAAATTATATGTAATTAAGTGTAAATTTATAAATTTACAAGTTTTATTATAACTTTAGAAAATAACAAATAACTCCTAAAACTTTATACCCCTAGACTTTATATTTTAAAATACAACAAATGTAAACATTTCTTACTTCCAAATAAAGATTTAATATTATCTAATCACATACCAAATTTACCCGAAGACTTTTTGGTAACTGCATACACAATTAGGGGTGTTATCGGGTCGGGTTTTGGTTAGAAAAAACTAACCCGCAACCCGACCCGATAAGGAGTCGGGTTATCGGGTTCGAGTTAATCGGGTTGGCTTATTCTTGAAAAAACAAATTGAGCGTAAACGCTTATCATTGACACTCAAATTTTATCTCAAAAATGGTTAACAATTTGTTACAGTAACGAAACCATTACATATGCATATGCTCCATGAATTTATAACGTGAGAAAACTAAACCAAATAATAACATGCTTTGACTATAAATTCGTGTTCATAGTCACATATCATGTCACACCACAAGGCTAGTATGAAACATTTGTGTAAAGCTAAGTAAATTATGATACGTGTAAAATGAATAAACCCAAAAAAAAGATCAAAAATATGTAAATAGATATGCATTTGAGGATTCGTCCCATTTATTCTTCGGTTGCTCTGTGGCGAAAGATATTCAGAAATTAATTTGTAGATGGTGGAATTTGGATGTTCATCCTTATGAGTCGTACGAAGATTGGCTCTCTTGGTTCAAATCTATCCGTTTAGGTTCTAAGACGAAAGAGGTGACGAAAGAGTGAGTTGGAAGGAGTGTTTTTTCGTTTCATTTTGGAGCCTGGTTGGACTAAAATCAAAATTCCTTTTTAGCGTCTCCTATTCCCCAAAGGATGTATTTTACAATATTGTTTTAAACGCTCTTTTATTGTGTGGTAGCTAATTGTAATAGAACATTGAATTGTTATTGGCGTCAACACCCTTTTTTGATTTCCTTGTGTAATTTTGCCTAATCTCCTTGCAATTAAAATATGTAAATAGATATGCATTCCTATTGATATTGATTCACTTCTCTCAAATAAGCAAACTAGCTGTTGAAAATCAATAGAGCTCGAAAGATGCCAAACAATCTGATACAATTACTTTAATGAAGCACATCAAACACTGCTTCCATTATAAAGAAAAAACAATTAACCATAAGAGTAGCAATTAAACACATCAAACAATGCGATGTTTGATATGTACAGCACAATATTGATGCATACACTTTACAAAAGTGTGTAGAACTTATTAAAAAAATTAAATATTAATTTTCAGGTCTTATCGAGTTGACCAGATAACATTATATATCTAACCATAACCCGACCAGATAACATTGTCGGGTTATCGGGTTCGGGTCAAAACAACCCGACAATAGTTTTTAACCCGACCCAATAAGCCTTATCGGGTTCGGTTCGGGTCGGGTCAACCCGACCCTACTGACACCCCTATACACAATAGTAAGAATACCGGCCTTCTAAAGTGGAGGTCAATGGTTCGACTCCGGGCTACCTAAAATGATAGTTTCGCTGGGATTAGTCAGCTCATAATGTTAAGTTAGAAAACATGTAAATCAAAAAAAATGTTACTAATTGTCCTTAAGTTCATATAATATATAAGAGATTAAATGAATCTATTATTTTCATATGATTTCGATAATCCTCTATGACATAACTTATAAAACAGAAAAAATAAAAATTATACATGATAAGTGTAAAATACACATATCCGTTTGTACCTAAAAATACCCAAATAAACCCAAAACAGACCAAAAATGGCAAAAATATGCTTGTATTTGTGTTTTGTGTGTGCAGGTATGGAAAAGTCAAAAATCACAAGAAAACAGTCAAAAGCGAGCAGGCACGGACACGAGAATCAGAAGAGTACAAAGCCGAAGCCAAGCCAAAGCCAAACCCCTAGCCATTTCCTCTTTTATAAAGCCACAAGGGCCAGATTTGCATTTTCCAAAAGTTATTTATAACTAGAAAATGGGAAGAGAAGCACAAGGACCATTTGTGAACAAAGCCAAAGTTTAAACGAGTTTTACCCATTTCAGTTATAAAATAGGCGGGTAAATCCCATTCACTGTTCATCGTCTTCCCCATTTCACCCTCCACTTACAACAAAGGGGTTTTCAAAATTAGAGGGTACAAAGGACAATTTAGGTGTCCAAGTACACATTGGCAGTGAGAAATGTCACTCCCCATCTCTGATTGGTCCAATCCCAAGAAAGAATGCCACGTAGTAATGGTGAAAGCACAAATTTAAGTGGGTTTTTGTGCTAAAACCCTCATAAAAGAAGCACAAACGTCACATCAAAGAATGCCAGCCTGGCAATCCTCAGGTGTCCACTATTTGATCAAACGGCCACAAATGAAGCTCAAATGATTGAAGAAATGATTGGCCAGGATTAAAAGTTTGGAGAGCAAGGCAAAAGGACCTAGAAGCTTCAGCTTGGCACTATAAATAGGCCTCATTCACACACACACTAGGGGTCCTCTTTTTTTATCTTTCTTTTTAGTAATTTTTAGCTTAATTTCGTAATTTTACTTAAATGTTTTTGTAATCTTCTTTTCTAGTAATGTAATTCAGTTTTCAATTAATGAAATTCAGTTTTAATTTGTCATAAGCTCTTCTTATTTTCAACCTTTAAGCTCTCTTAATAAGCCATTTTGTCTCAATAAGCTAATAAGCACATTTAAAGCTCTTTCTGACGTGATAGACTGAAAGATGAGCTTATTGGAATGCAGAATTGAATCTTCCTAGAAACCTTGAGGAGAAGCATTATTGTCGCGGTCTAGAGAGGCATGGGGGACGGGTCAGAGATGTGAACGATTAGGGCGTCGGTTATGTAGATAGTGTGATGAGAGGGAGTGGAAAGAGCCACTATATTACTACTGCAGGAGTAGTCACGATTCTAACCGACAGAGTATTTGATAGAAGGATGGGTTAGAAGCGAGGTACACGCACTCACGTTGAGGTGGGAGTCTATTAGGCGGGAGGGAGAGTTGGTAGAGCGTCCATGAGGACTGTTCCTGTTTGTTTAGCTAAAGGATCAAGTAAGTTTCTCTATTTATTCTTCTTTAATTCCAATTTAAATTGCTTAGTTATAGTTTATATGCTTAATATTACTCATTTGCTTATTCTCTTGCTTATTTATGTGTTTAAATATCACCTTCTATTGCTTATTAGTTGTTTTGTCCTCATCTGTTTTTTGCTTAAATAGTTTATAGATCATTAGTTACTAATTTCTGTCATAAAAACTCACAAAATCAAAAAATATCAGCTTAATTAGTTAAGATCATTATAATTTTACTTTTCAGTTGTTTAATCATGATTGCTAAGTTTGTTTTAAGCTATTTTTATCTGGTATTTAGAATTGACCATTAAGATTCCTCTTAAAAAGTTTTGTTGAAATCTTAATAGACTAAAAGGGGTGTTTGGAGGTAGTGCACTCTTGAATTGCACTAGCAGTAACTAACATAATTAGTACTGCTGAACCTCTACACTACCAGTACTAACCATAAGTTAGTACTGTTAGCTTAGATTTTAGCTTGCCAAAATCAGTAGGATTAAGTTTAGTTATAGCTTATTATGAATTAAATTTTAGTTTTCATTTTCAGTACCTTCAAGTGAAAGTACTGCTGAAATTTTACACTAGCAGTACTAACATCAGTTAGTACTGCTACCTTTAGCCTAGTTTTAAGTTTAGTATAAGTAGGATTTAAACTCTTAAATTCAGATAGAACTTAGATTAGTTATAGCTTAATACAGATTAGGACTTAAATTACATTTTCTAGCTTATTTTCCTAGCTTATTTTGCTTTCAAAAGTAACTAAAAAACCAAAAACAGTACTTAGAAACTTTAGGATTTAAATTTGTTAATTCAATCTTTTAAGTCTAGGTTTTATAGCTTATTTAGATGGATAATAAGTAGATTAATAAGTTCTTAAGTTCTAAGTCTAGATTAGCTTATTAAGTTTTCTAGTCTATATTGAGTTGTGTTACTTTGCGTATTTCCTGAGTTGCTTGTTTACATGCTTAATGTTCATAGTTTAAAACACTTATAGCTTAGTTTTCTTGCATTTTAGATTAAGCACATCAAACTTTCTAGATACTTTCCTTTTTAGAATTAAGCTTAAATTGAGCAGTTTATAGCTAGTTAAGTAAAGATAAGCTCAAAGCCCTTCTTTCTGAGGTCAGTTTAGAAATAAGCTTTTATTGAGCTTATTTGTGAGTTTCAGACCATAGTGCCTTTATTAAGTTTGTTCCCACTAGCTTCCTTTACAACTTTGCTTCTTTGTAATGTTTTTTTTCATTTTAGGCTCTTTAAAGATTTCGAATGCTTAATGGACTTAGTTTGCAATCGGGTTGGGCTCTCAGGGTAAGTTTTGTAATTTTCTCATTTTTTTTGTTTCTTAGTTAATACTTGCCCGTTAAGTTGTTTTCCCCGTTAGACCTTTTCCTTTTTGCACCATTAGTCCTTAGGTTATATTTTAATTAGTTTAATTAATTTTGATTTATTTTTAGGATTATATTTTAGTCAATTTGCTTAATAGTTGCGTTTCCGTATTTGTTTAATTGTTCATTTTAAATTTTATTTTCATATCTTTGCTTCATTCAAATCAGGATCCGATTCTAAACGTGGTTTCAATTTCACTAGTCATTGGGGATAACGACCCGGGTGATCATACTTACCCGGTTAAACATACGTATATTATATATATTATATATTATTTTTGTAAGTCTTAACTTTTTTACCTTGGTTAAAGGTGAATAGTTGGAATTTACCTAAGTGGTATTTTTATCATATATTTTATAGGTACGTAAAACTGCGAATCAATAGGCAAAAGAAAATGACAGATATGGCTTTATACACTAAGGGCCAAATGGCTTAACTGTTTTGCTATTTTAAGCTCAAATAAGCAACCAAAGAAGAAAATAAGCTAAACATCTAAAGTACTAACCCTAATAAGCACTAATGACTAAAATAAGCAAAGATGATAAGCTAAAACTGAGCTTAAGTGACAGAAACACTTACAAGCTTTTAAAACTTAATATTCTAAGCTAAAAGGACAAATAAGCTAGGGAAATGAAAAATAAGCTAAGACAAGTCCTACTATATACCTAATAAGCAAGTCTAGATACAATTAAGCCAGGAAAACAAGCAGAATAAGCAAGAAAAATCAAATAAGCAAATAGGGCAAACACTGCATAAAAGACAGGCCAAGGATCATCTTTTTGAGGCTTACTTTTACTCGACCAAGAAGGATCCTTATGGCTTTGGGGCTTGTACTAGCTTAAAGCCTAGCTTAAGGGATTTCTAAAACAGCAAAGGGAAAAGGGTTTGAGATTCTAAAAAGCTAGAAAAAGTGAAGTAAAAATGGGCAGTCACAAAGACTGCTTGGTTTTTCAAACTTTTGTAAAGTCTAAGAGCAAAAAGCAGGCTTAAAAATAATCTGTAAGATAAGCTTTAAAATGAAAAGCAAGTTAAAACAGATTTAGACTATCCCCTAATGAGCTTATGCTTAAATGTTTATAAGCTAAAAATAATTTTTACTATCTGAAAAATGGAATTAAAAAGGGAGTTTTACACAAAAATTTACTTAACAAAAAACTTGACAGATTTGAAAAGGCACAAGTAAACCTAAAGGACTCTATACTCCAGCACTTAAATACTTATAAGAACACAAAAACAACACTTTAAAGCTGGATTAGAAAGCTTAATCTAATAAGCACTTAAGAAACTGTTTGTCACCACACTTTCAAAGGACCATTTAGAAAAACCTTAAAACCAACCTTAAGACTTAAAAACTTGAAAAATAGCTTAAAAACAGCTTAATAAGGCTGGCCAAAAGAGACCAAGTAACCCAAAAGGATTTTTAACCCAATATGACCTACTTTTACCCTTAACCCAAACACCCCTATAAGTAATATGAAAAACCGTTTCAGCTTTTTTAACCAAGATTAAGCAAAGTTTTGTTAAAGACAGATGGTAAACAAGCTACGATTAAGCACAAATAAGTATACAATGAAAACAAAGATAAGCACTAATATAACAAATAAGAAATAAGCAGGTAAAGGCAAAATGGAAAAGATTTAGATAAAAAACTCAAATATATGACCCCATATAAGCATAAATCAAGAACAAGTAAGCATGAATAACAATAAATAAAGCAATATAAAAGCAAAAATAAGCGATTAAAAAGCTAATGAACATTAAAATAAACCAAAAATTGAAAAGGAAACTTTACAAAGGTCCCTGTGAATTTTGGAATGAGAATAACTCTCAAACAGCTTATAAACAACTCTTATGCGTTCCATGAAGCTCTAAACCAAGTCATCCAGTATAAACCTTCCTCCTTTGCTTGACAGATTTTGATGAATTTTTTTGATTTTTTGAACAGAAAATGAAATAAGCTTTTATATTAACTTTGAATGACTCAAAAGCTTATGTAAAGGCTTACAAAACAGTATTTAAAGACAATAAGCTTAAACGACAATAATTTAAAGGAAAACAGTAAATTGCATAAAATTAAATGACAAGTAATTTAAAGACAAAAATGTAAATGACAATATAAAAAATAGTATTTAAAATGGTACAATCTTTGGTTAATACAAGTTAATGGACTTAATACAAAAATTCGAGATAAATAAAAAAAAAGGTCAAAAAGCTACAACTGCATATGTTTATACTAAGGAACGTGAGCTTCACCAAGTGTTTCTTCATAGAATGAAATATCAAAGCTGTGGGGGGGTGTTTTCTTTGTGAGGGAGTCTTCCAAGGTTAATCTTAGCCTCTGGTTTTTTGCTTGGTCTCCAATCCTAGCAATCTTGACCCTTGATTCGTTTTTGTCCAATGGAGTTTTTTAGGATTGCCAAGGTGGCAATGGCTTCTTGTGAGGTGGGGTTCAAGGGAAAGGGATGATTTTGGCTGGTGTGAACAGTAAACGAGGTGGGAGAAAGTGATGGGAGAGATGATGAATAGTGCTAAAAGGGTTTTGGCGGGTAAACTGTTTTGGATATTAACAGGGTAAAGTGGTTTGGGGTTTTGGCAAAAATAGCCCCTCATTTTGAATATTGGTATTGCAACAAAAGTCCTTTGTGGTGTTTAATTTCACCCATCGTCCTTGTAACATTAACAGAGTTAATGTTTAAAGGGTGAAATGGGTTAACTGTCGTTAAGGTGATGGGCCTTTTTGGTTTAACTGTTTGGGCCTAGTATATTCATTTGGGCCGTATGATAAAAAAACAGATTTGGGCCATTCATGTCTTCATAATGATTAAATGGGCTGACCCGGCCCATTAAATGAGTAAGGTTGGCCCCTTGTCTTTATTGTTTTGTATTTAACATTTCTCATTTTCGCTTTGACTTTGACTTTTTGACTTTGGTGTTGACTTTGACTTTGACTTTGACTTACACTCTTTCCTTCCGTGCTTGGTTTTGTCCGTTTTGGTTTGTTTTTGTCCTTTTGTCGGATATCCGTTTCCTGCACAATATAAGAGAAAACATACAAATATAATGTATTGTTGGTACGTTTTTGGTCATTTTAGTCCGTTTATTGTGGAAAATGGTATGTGTATTTAAGCACATACCAAAATCCCCCATACTAAACTATTGCGTGTCCTCATGTAATGCTATAAGTAAGCACTTAGAAAACTAAGAATCTCAATCCCCCTCGACTAAATAACTCAAAAAGGTAGCTAAGTGTTCATCAAGGGACATAAAGAAACTAAAGATTTAAAAAGCCTCGTTTTTACCAGTTTTCAATATTACACTTATTCTACACATATTTTTGTCTTTTTCACTTTCTCCATTTTTTTTGTACTTTCATATTAAACAACTAACAATAACGTTTGACTTCGTTATTTTTTATAACTTTTACTTATCATAGAACAAGATGCATTTCAATCCTAAAATGCCCCAAAAAGGATAAATTCATCGTTCCTGACTTTTCACTTATTCCAAACCAAGCTTAAAACGAAATCACCGTTAAATATAAGTTAAGATGCTAACACTACTCATATTTGCAACTTGTGAACTTTTCACTCCCGACAATTATTATATATTAGGTGAATGTGCCATTTCGAATTTCAACCATGGATCAACGTTTTGCAAAAATCTATGCTTCACGTTCCACCCGAGAATAATGAGTTTGAAGGCGAGATCATCCCATGTAGCGACTTTCGTCTTGGCACATCCCAACCTTGCGGCTAAGTGACCAGGCTTTTGACACCCCACAGAGACTAGTATCGGGACTCACGGACCTACGGTATCAAAGACCTCATTAGGCATCCGTAATATACATGCTATTTAGAAAAACTTAAAAATAAAATAGTCTTAGTTTCAAAAGCCCTATTTAAATTTAAGAAAAAGAGATTTTCCCTATATTTATTAATTCACGTTTACTACACTTAATACAATTATTCATTCTTAAGGAAATCCTCGACCTTTTAGAAGGCTGCAACATCGGTTGTGAGCCGGCAAGATGCAGCAAACTTTTATCAGTCTCGGATTATTATTCTTACTATAGGCTTTCTTTAGAAGGCTGCAACATCGGTTGTGAGCCGGCAAGATGCAGCAAACTTTTATCAGCCCACAGTTTATAATTATTACTCATCATTTTTTTTTTCATTTTTTCCATTTTTTTTTTGAAAAGTATAATTACCATGATATAGATAAAATTTCGTTTTAGAAAATTTAAGTATAAATTTGAACTAAAATTATTGATATCGACTATACTTCAAAAATTGTTGATTTAAGTTTAATTTTCAAAAATAGCACGTATTATTAGTCCGGTTAGAAGCTTATGGGAGAAAAAGCCACAAATTACATACATGAGCTCTTAAGATTTCCAAATAATCCTTGTTTAGCATCCAACTCATAATTAACTCTATCATTTTTCGTTCTTCGCGAAGATCCGCGAACGCTTAGTCTAAAAGTTAAGAACAAATGGATTCAACACCTCGATCGAGTCAAAATTTATTCTTATTCTACCCAGCAGGAAAGTCCAAAATTGGGACAAAAACACTTATTTTAAATTTGAATTTTTTTTAATTTTGAATTTTTTTTGAAATTTTTGGTGAAAACAAACAGGATTACGTGAAAACAACGACTGCAGGCACAATCAAATCGATAGACCCCCCCATACAAGAATTAAACATTGTTCTCAATGTTTTAAGAAGGGTCTCTATGGAAATCCTAAGCCGTTTATTAAGTGTGCTTAAAAAAACGTTAGTCGATAAGATTTGGATATTGGATTTCCCAAACTGAAGCTGAGGATTTGAAGCTCGAGTGATCGAAGGACAAAAACCGAGAGCACGAGAGGCTTCAAAAATCCGAGCAATCCTGGACAATACAACACAAACACAAAACAAGGAAAATGGAAAGAGGCAAGCCTCATCACACAACAACAAAACACTTATTCATTACTACATAACTACCATACTACTACTACGATTATATTAGGATAAGCATGGGTTGCTACCCACGAAGCGCTTGTTTTAGGTCACTTAGCTTGACCCAATCCCCCCATACTTGAGCTTGTCAAGGGGGATAGAAATGGAGACACGGAACATCCAAGTGAGGAAAAATCTCCATCGGGCTTTCAAGAATTTTAATAACTTTGAAAGCCTTAGGGCCCTGATGAGATAATTCCAGGAGAAGAGAAGTATGAACTCTTTTAGAAGTTAGAATCCCGGGGTTGAAAACTTTTTCCTCATTTTTGGATGAAAACGATAGTAAAGCTCCGAGCCCGGGAACTTCTTTGTGGAAAGGAAGTTCATAAAGAGGATGATTAAAATCCTTAAGAATTAAAGAAGCATTAGTGATCTTCTTTACATTCTTTTCCATTGTTGCAAGATTGGTGACTTCAAAGAGGTTTCCATGAATGATAAACCCGAATAAATACCTTGTCCCGTTGTCGGTCCGATAGCAAAGCATCAACCTCAGAAAAATCCCTCATAGAAAACTGAGTCACACTCGGGAAAAGGAAGGAAATCACTTGATCTAGGTGGATCAAGTTCATCAATCAAGATTTTAGAATCTTTGATTTTCTCTTCCTTGAAGTCAAATGGATCATCATAAGTATCATCATTAACGGTCTCAGATCAAAAAGTTCATCATCATAATCATCCCATAATGGTGGGGATGAGTAATCAAGAGCATGTTCATCGGTGAACATCTCAGAAATGGTATCAACAAGATTGTCCATTAGAAGAATTTTATCAACCGAACCTTCGAGAATAGACATCCATATCCTATCTCTCCAAAAACAACAACAACCGAGAGGGAGGAGGAGGAAAAGAGAGAGAATAGGAAAATGGAATTCTATTCTCGAAGATTCGGTTGACAAAAATTCTTCTAATTGACCATCTTGTTGATACCAAATTTCCTAAGATGTTCACAACGTGAACAAGCTCTGATTACTCATCCCCACCATTTTGGGATGATTATGATTATGAACTTTTTGTCTTGAGACCGTTTAATGATGAAACTTATGAGATCATTTGACTCAAGGAAGAGAAAATCAAAGATTCTAAACTCTTGATGATGAACTTGAACCTTCCTGGATCAAGTGGTTATTTCTCCTTTCACCGATGAGACTCAGTTATCTAAAGGATTTTTCTGAGTTGATGCTTTGCTTCGACCGACAACGAGGACAAGGTATTTAATCCGGGTATACTCATTCATGAAAACCTCTTTGAAGTCACCAATCTTGCAACAATGGAAAAGAATGTAAAGAAGATCACTAATGCTTCTTTAATTCTTAAGGATTTTAATCATCCTCTTTATGAACTCCATTCCACAAAGAAGTACCCGGGCTTCGAGCTTTACTATCGTTATTCATATCCATAATGAGGAAAAAGTTTTCAACCCCGGGATCTAACTTCTAAAAGATTTCATACTTCCTCTTCTCCTGAATTATCTCATCAGGGCCCTAAGGCTTTTCAAGTTATTAAAATTCTAAAGCCCGATGAGATTTTTCCTCACTGGGAATGTCCGTGTCTCCATTTCTATCCCCCTTGACAACACAAGTATGGGGGGATTGGGTCAAGCTAAGTGACCTAAAACAAGCGCTTCGTGGGTACAACCCATGCTATCCTAAATAATCGTAGTATAAGTAAAAAAAATGGTAGTTATGTATAATGAATAAGTGTTTTTGTTGTTTTATGAGGCTGCCTTCTTCTTCCATTTTCCATGTTTTGTGTTTGTGTTGTATTGTCCCAGGATTGCTTCGATTTTTGGAAGTCCTCCGTCTCTCGGTTTTTGTCCTTACCTTCGATCACTCGAGCTTCAAATCCTCAGCTTCATTGTTTTTTGGGAAATCCAATATCCAAATCCTTAATAGACTAACGTTTTTTTAAGCTCAACTTAATATACGGCTTAGGATTTACATAAGACCCTTCTAAAACATTGAGAACAATGTTTAATTCTTGTATGGGGGGGTCTATCGATTTGATTGTGCCTGCAGTCGTTGTTTTCACGTAATCCTGTTTTTTCCACCAAAATTTCAAAAAAATTCAAAATTTTAAAAAAATTCAAAATTAAAATAAGTGATTTTGTCCAATTTTTTGACTTTCCTGCTGGGTAGAATAAGAATAAATTTTGACTCGATCGAGCGTGTTGAGCTCTAGCTTGTTCCTTAACTTTTAGACTAAGCGTTCGCGAACTTCGCGAAGAACGAAAAATAATAGAGTTAATTATGAGTTGGATGCCTAAACAGATGATTTTGGAAAATCTTTAGAGCCTCATGTATTTAATCTTGTGGCCTTTTCTCTCATAAGCGTTTCATAACACGACTAATAAACGTGCTATTTTTGATAATTAAACTTAAATCATAATTTTTTGAAGTATAGGTCGATAATCAATTAATTTTTAGTTCAAATTTGTAAACTCAATTTTCTAAAACAAAATTTTCTCTATATCATGGTAATTATATGTTAAAAAAATGGAAAAAATGAAAAAAAAAAAATGATGAGTAATAATAAAAATGTGGCCTGATAAAAAGTTTGCTTTTCTTGCCGGCTTACAACCGAATGTTGCAGCCTCTAAAGAAAGCCTGTATAGAAAGAATAATAATCCGAGACTGATAAAAGTTTGCGTGCATCTTGTCGCTCACAACCGATGTTCAGCCTTCTAAAAGGGTCTAGATTTCCTTAGGAATGAATATGTAATTAGTGTATAAATGGTGAGTTAATAAATATAGGGAAAATCTCTTTTTTCTTAAAATTAAATAGGCCTTTTTTGACTAAGGACTGTTTAATTTAATTTTTCTAAATAAGCTATGTATATACGGGAAACCTAAGAGTCTTTGAAACCGAAGGTCCGTGAGTCCCCGATACTAGTGCTTGTGGGTGTAAACGCCATGTCACTTAGCAGCAAGTTGGATGTGCCAAAGACGAAAGTCGCTACATGGGAGATCTCGCCTTCAAGACTCATTATTCTCGGTGAACGAAGCATAGATTTTTGCAAAACGTGAATCCAATGGATGAAATTTTGAGAAATGGCACATTCAACTAATATATATAATTGTCCCGGGGATGAAAAGTTCACAAGTTTCAATATGATAGTGTTAGCATCTGTAACTTATATTAAACGGTGAATTCCGTTCTAACTTGGTTTGGAATAAGGTAAAAAGTCAAAAACGAAGAATTTATCCTTTTTGTGGCATTTATGATTGAAATGCATCTTGTCCATGATAAGTAAAAGTATAAAAAAAACTAAAGTCAAGACTTCTATAGTTGTTTTAATTAAAATACCAAAAAAAAGAGAAAAGTGAAACGAACAAAAATATTGTGGTAGGAATAAGTGTACATTTAAAAAATGATAAAAACGGGGCTTTTCAAAGCTTTTGAGTCTTTAGTTCCCTTGACGAACACTTAGCTACTTTTCAAGGTTATTAGTCAAGGGGGATCGAGATTCTTAGTTTTCTAAGTGCTTACTTATGGCATTACGTGAGGACACGCAATAGTTTAGTATGGGGGATTTTGGTATGTGCTTAAATACACATACCATTTTCCACAATAACCAGACTAAAATGACCAAAAACGTACCAACAATACATTGTATTTGTATGTTTTCTCTTATATTGTGCAGGAAACGGATATCCGACAAAAGGACAAAAAAACAAAGCCAAAAACGATAAAACCGAGCACGGAATAGAAAAGCGTGAAAAGACAAAGTCAAAAAGTCTAAGTCAACCCGACAAAAAGTCAAACAGTCAAGTCAAAGCCAAAATGAAGAAATGTTATAATGGGCCCATCACCCATACTCATTTAATGGTGTCTGGTCAGCCCATTTAATCATTATGAAGTACATAAAGACCACAATCTATTTTTATCATCCGGCCCAAATGAATATCCCATAGGACCCAAACGTTAAAACCAAAAAAGGCCCATACCTTACACGACAGTTAACATCCATTTCACCCATTAAACCATTAATTCAATTTAATGTTACAACAAGACGATGGGGAAATTAAACACTAACAACCTTGGAGGACTGATCTTGCTAAACCCTATAAACTTAAACACCACAAAGGACTTTTGTTGTAATACCAATATACAAAATGAGGGGCTGTTTTTTCCAAAACCCCAAACTACTTTACCCTGTTAATATCCAAAATAGTTTACCCGCCAAAACCTTTTTGGCACTATTTATCATCTCTCCCATCACTTTCCCCCACCTCGTTTACTGTTCACACAGCCAAAACCCATTCCCTTTTCTCTTGAACCCCACCTCACAAGAAGCCAGTGCCACAATGGAAAAATCCTAAACAACTCCATTGGAACAAAAACGAAATCAAGGTCAAGATTGCTAGTATTGCGACCAACAAAACCAAGGGCTAAGATTAAACCGGGAGGTGAAGCTCCCTCAACAAATAAAACACAAGAAAATTAGACAGCTTTGATTCTCTCTCTATGAAGAAACACAAGTGAAGCTCAAGACCCTTAGTATAAATATGTGCAGTTTGTAGCTTTTTGCCTTTGTCGAATTTGTTAAGTCCATTTACTTGTATTAACAGTTTGTATCATTTTAATTATTGTCTTTTTAATACATTGTCATTTAAATTTCTGTCTTTAAATTACTTGTCATTTAATTATATGCAATTTACTGTTTTCCTTTAAGTTATTGTCATTTAAGCTTAGTGTCCTTTAATTAACTATTTGTAAGCCTTAACATAAGCTTTTGAGGTCATTCAAATTAATATAAAAGCTTATTTTCATTTCTGGCAAAAATCAAAAAAAAATCATCACAAAATCTGTCAAGCAAAGGAGCAAGGTTTATACTGGATGGCCTTAGTTTAGAGCTTCATGGGAAGCATTAGGGTTGGTTTATAAGCTTTTGAGAGCTTATTTCATTGCCAAAAGCACAGGACCTTTGTAAGTTTCCTTTTTTAATTTTGGCTTATTTTACTGTTCATTAGCTTATTAATTGCTTATTTTTGCTTTTTATTGCTTATTTATGTTATTCATGCTTACTTGTCTTTGATTTATGCTTATGTGTCATTTATTTGAGTTTTTATCTAAATCTATCCATTTTGCCCTTTTACTGCTTATTTCTTATTTGTTAATATAAGTGCTTATCTTTGTTTTCATTGTACTTATTTGTGCTTAACTTAGCTTGTTTACCATCTGTCTTAACAAAACTTTGCTTAAATCTTGGTTAAAAAAGCTTAAAACTGTTTTCATATTACTTAATGGGGTGTTTGGGTCAAGGGTAAAAAGTAGGTCATATTGGGTTAAAAATCCTTTTGGGTTACTTGGTCTCTTTTGCCATCTTAATTAAGACTGTTTTAAGCATTTTTTCAAGTTTTTAAGTCTTAAAGGTTGGTTTTAAAAGGTTTTTTCTAAATGGTCCTTTAAAGTGTGGTAACAAAAAGTTTCCTATCTTATTAGATAAGCTTTCTAATCCAGCTTTAAAGTGTTGTTTTTGTGTTCTTATAAGTATTTAAGTGCAGGAGTATAGAGTCCTTTAGGTTTACTTGTGCCTTTTCAAATCTGTCAAGTTTTTGGTTAAGTAAATTTTTGTGTAAAACTACCTTTTTCAATTCTATTTTTCAGATAGTAAAAATTGTTTTTAGCTTATGAAAATTTGAGCATAAGCTCATTATGGGATAGTCTCAATCTCATTTAACTTGCTTTTCATTTTAAAACTTATCTTACAGCTTATTTTTAAGCCTGCTTTTTGCTCTTAGACTTTACAAAAAGTTTGTAAAAACTACAGCAGTCTTATTGTACGCCCCATTTCACTTCACTTTTTTCTAGCTTTTTAGAATCTCAAACCCTTTTCCCTTTGCTGTTTTAGAAATCCCTTAAGCTAGGCTTTAAGCTAGTACAAGCCCCAAAGCCATAAGGATCCTTCTTGGTGCTTAAAATTAAGCCCAAAAAGTGTCCTTAGGCTGTCTTTTATGCAGTGTTTGCCCTATTTGCTTATTTGATTTTTCTTGCTTATTCTGCTTGTTTTCCTGGCTTAATTGTATCTAGACTTGCTTATTAGGTATAGAGTAGGACTTGTCTTAGCTTATTTTTCATTTCCCTAGCTTATTTGTCCTTTTAGCTTAGAATAATTAAGTTTTTAAAAGCTTGTAAGGTTGCCTGTCACTTAAGCACAGTTTTAAGCTTATCATCTTGCTTATTTTAGTCATTAGGTGCTTATTAGGGTTAGTACTTTAGATGTTTTATACTTATTCCTTCTTTGGTATGCTTATTTGAGCTAAAATAGCCAAAACAGTTAAGCCATTTGGGCCCTTAGAGTATAAACATATCTGTCATTTTCATTTGCCTATGATTCGCAGTTAACGTACCTATAAATATATGATAAAAATACCACTTAGGAAATTCCACTATTCACCTTTAACCAATGGTAAAAAAGTTTAAGACTTACAAAAATGAAAATATAATATAATAATTATACCGTATGTTTAGCCCGGTAAGTATGATCACCCTGGTCGTTATCCCCAATGACAATGAAATTGAGACACGTGTTTTAAGTTCGGATCTGATTTGAATGAAGCAAAGAATATTTGATTTGGAAAGAAATGAAAATAACATTAAAATGAACAATTAAACAAATACGGAAACGCAACTATTAAGCAAATTGACTAAAATATAATCCTAAAAATAAATCAAAATTAATTAAACTAATTAAAATTAAACTTAAGGACTAATGGTGCAAAAAGGAAAGTGGTCTAACGTGAAAAAAAAAAAACAACTTAAGGCAAGATAAACTGAGAAAACAAAAAAATAAAAATTACAAACTTACCTGAGAGCCCAACCTATTGCAAACTAATCCATTAAGCATATCGAATTTTAAGAGCTTAAAATGAAAAACTCAAAGAAGCAAAGTTGTAAAGGAAGCTAGTGGGAACAAACTTAATAAAGGCACTATGGTCTGAAACTCACAAATAAGCTCAATAAAAGCTTATTTCTAAACTGACCTCAGAAAGAAGGGCTTGTGAGCTACTTTACTAACTAGCTAGAAACTGCTCATGTTAAGTTAATTCTGAAAAGGGAAAATTGATCTAGAAAGCTTATGATGTGCATAATCTAAAACTGCCAAAGAAAACTAAGCTATAATTGCTTTTAAACTACTGAAATTAAGCATGTAACAAGCAAAACTAGGAAATAAGCCAAAGTAACCACAAACTCCCAAATATACATAGAAATAAAACACCTTAATAAGCTAAACTAGACTTTAGAAGCTTTAAGAACTTATAAACTACTTATTAATCCTCTAAATAAGCTAAAAAACCTAGACTTAAAAAGATTGAATTTAACAAATTTAAATCCTAAAGTTTACTAGTACAGTTTATGGATTTTAGTTACTTTAGAAAGCAAAATAAGCTAGGGAAATAAGCTAGAAAAAGTAAATTAGTCCTCTACTCTGTATAAGCAATAATAATCTAATATTCTATATAATTTAAGAGTTTTTTTAATCCTACTTTTATACTAAACGTAAAACTTGCTAAAGGTAGTAAAAATGCATACTAACTGATGTTAGTAATGCTAGTGTAAAATTTCAGCAGTACTTTTCACTTTGAAGGTACTGCAATGCAATTTGACTTTTTAGATAACAGAATAACAATGAAATAAGCTATAAATGAAAACACAATTAAATTCATAATAATCTATAACTAAACTTAATCCTACTGAATTTTGGCCAAGCTAAAATCTAAGGCTACTGTACGAACTTATAGTAGTACCTGGTTATTAGTAAAGGTTCAGCAGTACTACTTATGTTATAACTAAAGCTAGTGCAATTCAAGAGTGCACTAACCCAAACACCCTTTTTAGGCTATGACAGAATTGAAAAAAACTTTTTTAAGAGAAATCTAATGAACAAGTACTAAATACCAGATAAAAACTAGCTTAAAACAAACTTAGCAATCATGATTAAACAACTGAATAAGCAAAATTCTAAGATCTTAACTAATTAAACTAATGTTTTTGGATTTTATGAGTTTTTATGACAGAAATTAGCAACTAATGATCTATAACTATTTAAGCAAAAACAGATTAGGACATATAACTAATAAGCACTAGTAAAGATATTTAAACACTAATAAGCTAAGAGGATAAGCAAATAAGCAATATTAAGCATATAAACTAAAACTAAGCAACTTAAACTGAAATTAGAGAATAGTGAAAAGAGAAACTTACTTAATCCTTTAGCTAAACAAAAGGAACCAATTAAGGCAGCTACAAGCTCCCTAGCTTATGAATAAGCTAGAGTATAAGTCCTTGGGATCTCTTCCAAGTTAAGATCCCCTTCCAAAAAGCTCTAATCCAATTAGATCCATAATAGATTTAACTGATTTAAGGTTTAGGTAAGATTAATTCTGAATTCAAACAGCTCTATTTCAGCTTATAGACTGAAAGAGCTTAATATGAGCTTATTAGCTTATTGAGACAAAATGGCTTATTAAGAGAGCTTAAAGGTTGAAAATAAGAAGAGCTTATGACAAATTAAAACTGAATTTCATTAATTGAAAACTGAATTACATTACTAGAAAAGAAGATTACAAAAACATTTAAGTAAAATTACGAAATTAAGCTAAAAATTACTAAAAAGAAAGATAAAAAAAAGAAGACTCCTCATGTGTGTGTGAATGAGGCCTATTTATAGTGCCAAGCTGAAGCTTCTAGGTCTGAAGCATCTAGGACCTCATGCCTTTCTCTCCAAACTTTTAAACTCAAACCCAATCATTTCTTCAAATCATTATCATCAATTGAAGTCCGTAGGAACAAATTGAGTGAACTAAGGATCGCCAGCGTGCCATTCCCTTGATGTGACGTTTGTGCTAGTTTTGTGAGTGAATTTAGCACAAAACCCACATAAACTTGTGCTTCTTTCATTGTTGACGTGTGGTATGTGCTTAAATACACATACCTTTTACCTTTAAAAACAAGCTAAAATAACCAAAAACGGACTTAAAATGCCAAAGATACGCTTGTTTTGCTAATTGTATTGTGCAGGAACGGATAACCAAGAAAAGGACGAAAAACAAAGCAAAAACGACAAAACTGGACTCGGAATGGAAAAGACTGTGAAAGAACAAAGCCAAATCAAAAAGCCGGAAAGTCAATCCAGTCTAAAAGTGCAACAGAAAAAGTCAACTGGCAAAGTCAAAGTCAGCACAAGTCAACACCGGCCACAGTCAAATAAAAATAATACGTTTAGGGGTTGAAATAGCCAAACCCTAAACTTATTTTTATAAATGAGAAAAGAGAAAAAAGATAAGACAAGGGCCATTTTGCAATTTTCTTTCCACAGTAACAAAGTGGGGGGGGGCAATTCTGCCCAACCCCCCTAACTTGTACATACAAAGGGACGATGGATCAATAGATTAAATACTCAGGGACTTTATTTTTCCAGTCCCCAAAGATATTTAAAACCCACAATACCATGTGTGCAAACACACAATTAACCTAGAGGTGACCAGTTTTTGCCAACTGGTGAAACAAACACTCTGTTACAACACAACTTCCAACTCCTTTTTCTCCCCGCCTCTCTTTTTTCCCCCCAAAAACACGTGCACAAGGGTTTTAAAAAACCTCCTTTACCCTGTAAAAACCCAATTCCACCATGGAAACTCAAACCTTCCTTCCCCCCCTCCTCAACTAACCTTTCCACAGCCATAAAAGTTGCCCACATGGCAATCCCACACCTCCCAAGACCAAAGTCGACTACTAGGATTAGAATTTAAAGATTGAAGGGTCAAGATAAGAGGCTTTTTAACACATCTCACCAACAAACACACCTGTGTTTGTGTGTCTACAACAAGCACATCCAGGAAGATAGAGAAAGAAGACCTAGTTGTTTTTAAAAAGATTTTCGGCTAAAAATAACCTGTAAGCCATTGTGGCAAATATTCAGTTTATCATTCCAAGTTGTATTCCAAGTTTTATTAAGTTTTTATGTAAGTTTTAAGTGTTTTAATGTCAATGCCTTTTATGCAATTGAATTTTTCAGTTTTAATGAAATTTAAAGTCTTTTACTCCAATAAGCTCTCAATAATCTCATTAGAGCTTATTCTTGCTAATAAGCTCTAATTTAGCTTAAAACTTGTTATAAATGCCTTTTAAATTCTATTTTAGTTTGAATCCCAATATCATAAAGTTCAAGTGATTGTTTTGGAAGCTATTTGAGGTAATAAGCTCCCAAGAGCTTATTGAGCTTTTAAGCCTCAACTTATTAGGCTAAGGGTCCTTAGGAAGGTTTCTCTTAGGACTCTCCACTCAGAAAGAGTGGCCTTGGTGCTGAGACAACAAAATCCAAGGTCTCAATTCTTAATCTCCATTTAGCTTATATTTTTAGCTTTAGACACTAGCTTATTTGCTTTTATTCTTTTCAAACATGTTTGTTTAGGTTTAATATCTAGCTGTTTTTAGTTTTCATTAGGTTAAATTTATTTAATCTTAGGTCCTATAACTCAAAATTGGCGACAATATCTGTAAATAAGCTAGCTGAGAAACTAGCTTATTTGTCTTAATAAGCTAGAACTTTTAATCTTAAAATAGTTTAAGTAGGTCATTACTAGCAAGAGTAGATAAAAAGTTTTTTAAGTTTTAGTTTAAAAATGGATTTTAAACCTATTTTGGTTTGGCAGTTTTAGATAAAGGGGTGTTTGGCACAAGACCAAAACGGGTCAAAAAGGGTTTTGGCATGGGTTATGGTTACTTGGTCAATTTAAGCTCAAGTTTTAAGTCCCATTAAGACTGTTTTAAAACAATTTTAGTTGGAAAATAGTTTTCCAAGGTTTTCCTAAAACCTTTTTCAAACTTGAAAATTTTAGTAACACCACAAGTGCTTATATTGATTAAGCACTTGTGGATTTGGGTTTAAGCATTAAACAAGTGTGGTATTATTGTGTCTAATCAACGGCAGATTACATGCCTTGTTTTCCTGACTTTATAAGTCCAAAACTCACCAATTACCCTTTGTCATAACAGTTTTTTTAAAAATTCCAAAAGCCCTTTTTCATAAACAAAAATAAGCAAGTAAAATTAATGATCAAAAGCTCAAAATTGTGCACAAGCCCATTGGCTATAGTCACTCAATCTGTTTGAGCTTATTATTGTGATTTTAAGCTTATTTTGACATCTTAACACAAGTTGTTTCAAATAAGCCTTTAGCTTTGCCTTAAAAGTTACCCTGGTGCAAGGGGGAACTTTAGGCTTATTGTTCTTAGTCATTAAGCCAAACTGAAGAGCCGCAAGTATTTGCTTATTTAAGAGCTTATAATCCTATAAAGTCCTTCCAAAGTTTCAGCCCTTGAATACCTTATTTGGTTGCTAGTATTTTTTAAGCCAAAGATGCCCTTTGCAGTTTACCACCAACCAACACCAACAGTACTCTAACTCCCAAGTTAGTACTGTTGTGGGGTTTAGAGCCACATTCTGGCTTAATTGAGCATATTCCAATAAGCTCAAATTGCTTCCACATAGCATTTTAAAGTATAGTTGAAATAGATTGTTAAGCTCTTATTTTTATTTTTCCGTTTCCTAGCTTATTTTCCAAAAGTAACTTAGTAAAATTTTAGCTTTTTTTTATAATAGGCTAATTTCCGATTTCTTCGTCACTTAAAGCCTTTCCAAACCAAGCTAAATTTATTAGTTTTTCCCTTTCCCTTTTTCAGCTTATTTTTATAGTTAGTTTTAAAGCCCTTTTGCTTATTTAAGTCATTAGACTTACTTGTCGAGCCCAATAAGACTTAGAAAAATTGGCCTTAAAAGCCAATTTAGCTTTATATTTTGTAGCTTTACCATTAAGCTTATTTTATAGCTTATTCTTTTGCCCAAAGTCAAAATGTCTTTGTTAAATAGTTAATAAAAAGGCTGTATTTAATAACAACTTCAAGTTTTTGAGCTTTAAGCTCAATTTTCAAGGCAAAAATAAAGCTAGTATCGAAGAGGTTTGTTATATGTATATTCTCTTAAACTTTCAGGGGCAAACCCCGTAATTCATAGTAGTGTAAAATCCCAAAACTTAACTAAAAACACCGCCTATACCTTTAACTATCGTAAATACCCCTATCTTACCCTATATGAAAAAAACGACCGAAAAAATCAATATGTGGAAGATACTTGGTCCGGGTGCGCAAGACTCGAACCCGGGACCAACAATACATCCCCTTAAACTCCCAAAGAACACACAACCCCACTTGGCGCCCTTGGTCTTTAACGATAAAATACTCAAGGGTCAAAATCTTAAGTTTAAGGTCATTTTGACCCTTATAAGCCTATAAGCTGTAAAAGCTAATTCCATGGCCTTGATTGTATAAGCTGTGTTGGTGTTTTGTTATTTTTTCATTAGGACCTCTATAGTATAAAGTTATATATTTGTAATTTTTTATCAGAATATATTGTAAAACATTTTGTATTTTTATTAATTTAAATTAGCTAAAAATTTTATTTAATTCAAAAAAAATAACAAAAATATCTAAAAAAATTATTTGGCTTTTTTAGAAAAATTTCTTTTTGTCAATCTAGTTTGTGAAGGAAAAATAAATTTTTTTCTTCGTAGGGTCATTTTTAAAAGAATTTTATTGTCGTTTAACGAGAACGTTCCCAGGGTAACGGAATATTGTTTGACCTCGTTTTTTGGGGACACACGAACTACCGTTTACGTCTAGCTAGAGAGTCTTTTTCATTTCTTCGTTATTGGACCCGTAGAGTATTTAGAATGAAAAAATTTTCCGTAGGGTTATTTATAAAGATTTTAAGGTTTTCCTTCTCCCCTCATTCCTTCCCCCTTTTGTTCGGGAAATCGGGCTTTCGTTTACCTCCCTAGTTTAAAAAATCATAAATTTTGTTAGGTTTTTTCTTAAACGTTTTAGTCCGTTATCGTATAATTTGACTTATTCAACTTCCCAAAACTCATTTCCCCTTCCTTCAAACTTAAATCTTCGATCGGTATCGATTTAACCATTCTAAGCCCTGCGTTGGGGATTTAACCGACCCGTGAAAGATCTATACTACATCTCCGGTAACATTTGACTCTGCTATTAGACATTCTTATCTAAATATTTGATATTTTATTATATTATATATATTTTAACGTATAGTCAGAGCGGAATCAATTTTTGTTTTGGCGTCAGTTGCCCCTGGGAGGCTGTGCAACCGTTTATCTTTACGTTTGACCATCTGTTTTTGAAATTGTGAATATTTTCAGATATTATAAAAATATAAAAAAGTACGAAAATATTTTTCATTTCTTTTAGTATAATTATCAGATAAAAAACCAAGAAAAATCAAAAATATAAAAAACATATGTCCATAGAAAAAAAAAAAAAATTCACAAATAGGTAAAATACCAAAATAAAAATTTCTCAACTGAGGTATTATCATCATAAGTTCCGGGAACTTGTTGGTATCCCAACTCGAACAAAAGATTTAAAAAACTGTGCCTTTTTGTTCTCATAAACGACGTACGCTCACTCTTGAAAAGATTAAAAACAATACATCAAGTTGAGTAAAGAAGAGGGTTGATCCTAGAACAACGACCCGAAAGTAGAAATAAGCGACGCCGCTAATTCCTACAACCTGCTCCGCTACACGTGTGAGATTATCTTTTAGAGAGTTAACCGTGAAGTAAGAGATTGATTTGGTTTTTAAGTTGTCTTATCTCATTTGTCCTTTAAAATCATTTGTGAATTAATCTTTGAAAAACAAAAAAAAAAAGTGTTAAAAATTTTCTTTTGTATTTCTAATTTGTGCAAGGCGCACCTCGTTCTCAACCCGTAGACGTCGACAAACACAAGTTCGACAAACTTCTGTTGAAATCAATCATAATCTTGAGAAACCGATAATCCTCCCATAGAAACGATGGCTTGATAATCGTACTAGGCCGCAATTGCTCGAAAAGCACCCACCGAGGGTTAGAGGAAGCGATAGTTATTCTGAAATCCACCGCGAATAACTTTGAGATCAAGCATGGTCTTCTGCATCTTGTACAAAACTAAGCAATTTTTTGACATTGATAAGAGAAGAACCCACATGCACACAACCGTTATTTCAACAAGAACACTTCTACATGAAGATTCCTCCGAACGTACCAAATAACGTCGGTTAAACTTATCTGTTCCCTTTTTCAACCTTCGTAGGGGCAGCCGGCATTTGTTCTAGAAAAATGACCCACCCCTCGTTCGAATGAAACATGGGATGATCTTGTTTGCGAAATTTATTAACAAATTCTTCCCTCCCATCTAAAACGACAAATATCTCAGAAATGAAATCACGAGATTTATTCAGCAAAAAAAGAAGAGACGTTTTATGAGGCTTGGGATCGATTCAATGATTCTTTTAAGGGGATGCCCTCAATCATGGGTTAATCATAATTGCATTCAACTCTATACATTCAATACATGCCCTAAATACAAAGCATCAAGATTCATTGAACTCAGCCTGCAGTGGTAACTTACTTAGACACAATGCCTCGAGAAGAGTTTACAAAAATCCATCGATAGCAATCTAAAGTACGTCAGTCAAGAAACAAAGCTGTTGTAGCTAAAAATATACAAGTTCATCCAACTCCAAGCAGTCTCAATCTGATGTTGCTGAACCAAATACATGGTTTCGGCATTAAATTCTCATAGAAACAACCAAACCCCAGCTTCCGCCCCCGTAAAAGCGGTTGAACAACAGTTGTGTAACTGTGGTGGAGGTCACTCTTATCAAAACTGTCCAGCACTACCAACACCATTTACCGATGATAAAAACCAATAGTATGTGTCCCAGCCGCTGCTGTCCAATTTCACTCAAGCTAATTCTGGTTTATCGCCCTAACCGATTGGTCTCAAATCAAATTCACCACCTTGTTTTCCCTCCATAGTTCAGAATCCTCATGCAAAAAGTCCAAAACAATTTCAATCGTGGAAATAACTTCAATCAAAACAGAGGAAACAAATTTCAAACCAAGGTCAGATTTATCGCCTCCGTTCATCAACCAGTAGTTAATCAACCATTATAGCTAATCGAAGGACTGCTCCTCAGACAAAACACCGTTTGTCAAAAACAGATTTGAAAGATATAGGTCACAGCCCAAAGATGCAGTGTTGAGAAACATGCAAAATCCAAGTTCAAAAACCAGCAATCCCAAATGGAAAATTAACTACTGATACTTTTCAAAATTTTTTACTGCAATAACAGCTCCACTCTTCCGGTTCTGGAACTCTTCCTGGTACCACTAAAAACCAACCCAAAGGAAGGATTTAAAAGGTATCACTACCCGAAGTGGTGTTACCAACCAAGGACCGAAAGCAGTTAATCAAACACTGAGATGACAAAAGGACACGAAGCCTCCTGCTAATAAACGAAGCCACCGAAGACGTCCAACCTCCTATTGTTCAAGATACAGTCTCGTAATCCAAAACCCTGAGCTCACTGTTGCACGCTGTTGCGACTACCAGTTCCTAAAGGGCAATCAATTCTATTTCAGCACGAAAGAAATGATTAAAACGCAAGGAAAAAGCTAACACCAAATCTGGATACATTCTATGAAATCTTTAGGGATTTATAAGTTTCGAGATAAGCTTTAACCGAAGCCTGATGCTCATGGCCTAAATATGCTTCGACTTTAAAAAACCTGATTGGAACACGGAAAAATTTGGCAATGCAAGGACCTTCCTTTGAATGAGAATGTTCAGAGTCAGTGCAAGACCGTCAATCCTCAACAAGTTACCAGAAGAAAACTAGGACTCCTGGACCGATTTCTGATTTCCAGTGGAATTTACTGGGGATTATCTACAGTGCAACGCATTGGCCGATCTTGGTGCGAGCATTAATCTCATGCCTTATTCTGTCTGGAAAGATCTCGCTCTTCCTGAACTAACCCCAACTTGCATGACGTTAGATGCTTGCAAGATCGTTCAATCACTGAACCCATCGGTAATGCTAAAGACGTCCCCTCTAATGGTGAGGAAAGTTCCAATTCCACTGACTTTCGTAGTTGATGATTTTGAACCAGACCCCCGATTCCCCTTTGAATACGGCGATGTTTCTTAAAAACAAGTCATATGCTTTGATAGATGTTTATGGAGGAGAGGATTACCACTTCGAGTTGGCAAGGATGCCAGTCACATCAACCTGGACCAAACTTCAAAATACACAGCTGATTACGACCATATGACGGCAAACAAAATCGACGTCATCGAAATGGCTTGTGATGAGTATTCTCAAGAGGTCCTAGGATTTTCAAACGTGATCGCGAGTGGCAATCCCACTCCATATTTTGAGCCTATTGTTTCTACTGCTTCTCCAAATCTCACTCCTTTCGGGGACAGTGACTTTCTCTTATTTGAAGAAGCAGATTCGTTTCTTGCTCTAGAAGATGATCCAACTTCATCTGAAGTTGATCCAACTTATCAGGATCCTGAGGGGGACATCCTGCTTCTAGAAGCAATTTTGAACAGTGAACCACCACCCCCCTCCCAAATCAAGAACAATATCTGCCTGGAGTTAGGAAAGAACTCAAACTCTGTGAAGCTAAAACCGTTGAATCTTCCGTTGATGAACCTCCCGAGGTTGAACTCAAGGAACTGCCACCCCATCTTGAATACGCATTTTTAGAAGGTGACGACAAGTTGCCTGTCATAATTGCTAAAGACTTAAAAGATGAGGAAAAGGCAGCTCTTCTGAAGGTTTTAAAGTCCCACAAGCGAGCCATCGCTTGGAAACTCTCCGATATTAAGGGTGTTAACCCAGAATTTTGTACTCACAAAATTCTCATGGAAGAGGACTACGAACCGTCTGTGCAAAGTCAGAGAAGGGTAAACCCAAAAATCCACGACGTTATCAAGAAAGAGGTTGAAAAACTTCTTGACGCTGGATTGATTTACCCCATCTCTGACAGCCCTTGGGTAAGCCCGGTACACTGTGTACCTAAGAAAGGAGGCATGACCGTCATCACAAATGATGAGAATGAACTGATTCCTACTCGATTGGTCACGGGATGGCGAGTATGTATTGATTACAGAAAGCTTAATGAAGCCACCCGAAAGGACCACTTCCCATTGCCCTTCATGGACCAAATGCTCGAAAGACTAGCAGGAAACCAATACTACTGTTTCCTCGATGGCTTCTCGGGTTATTTTCAGATCCCAATTGACCCAAAAGATCAAGAAAAGACAACCTTTACTTGCCCATACGGAACTTTCGCCTATCGTCGCATGCCTTTTGGGCTATGCAATGCTCCG
>BQNB010013414.1:45691-77209 GCA_026074375.1 Tanacetum coccineum | reverse complement strand
ATTTATTATCTCTTAAATACTACAAATCTTGACAATTAATTATTACATCCGAAGTAATTAATTTATTCAATTGACAAGAAGTTGATTGAAAACGTCACTAAATCATCGTTAAATCTTCACTCGGCTTGACAACTTCATTATTTCATCCGAAGTAATCAAAGTATTTTTAATTAATGAAAGGTTAATTAAAATGTCAATTAAAATTTCGTCAATCATCTCTAAACCATCTCTCGATCCAAAAATCTTGACAACTTAATTATTTCATTTGAAATTATTTAAGTTTACTTAACTTAACAAAAAGTTAATTAAAAGTGTCAAGTATTTGTCTCTCGTCTTCAACTTTATTCCTTTGACAACTAGATTATCTAATATAATATTACTAGTAGCTCCTGACGTATTTTGATAATTGTATATTTACAAAACTAGTCAAAATCAAAAAACACATTTTTTTTCTCAGGTAGGCGGCCCCTTTATATTTAAGGGACCGGCCGTGTTAATATAGGCGGCCCCCTTAATTTTAAGGGGCCCGACCTATTTAAATTGCCAAACAACCCTTCCTTCTACAAAATTGATTACCAAACACTCATTTAAAATTTCCTTCTTCTTCCTGCTACTCTTATGAAGAAAACACACACATGAAACCATTAAAAATCACACCTCCAAACACCTAATCGATCAAAATTCGCAAAGGGCAATCACCAACAACTCGATTGACAACACCTATTGTAAGATTCACCATACTTTTCTCTTTCAATTTTATTCAATTTTGCTCGTAATCAAAATTGGGTATCTTTCATAATTTTTGTATCTTTTATATTTTTATGATTAGGTCTAGGAAATCCATAACTATAATGATTCCGGTAGTCATAGAAATTTAAAATTTTCAATAGGATTGAGTCATAATTTTTTTGGGGGTTCAAAAATTTATAAAAATATATATATTTTTTCGAATTTTATTTAACTAAGAAATTTCAAAACAAAATTCTATACATTGTTGATTCATGCCAAAAACACGTTAAAATGAGTATACATTGTCTAGCGAAATATACATACCTAAATGCTTATTTTTCGAATCAATGGATAAAGTTTTATAAAAATAAAGGAGTGTTTGGTTCGTTTCTTAGGATTGGTTTTTTGAGTCGAAATGGCCATTACTATACTTTTGTCACTTGTATAAACCCTTAACTAACTTTTATAAGTCATCAAGTTATATAATTCATATATATTTTATATATAATATTTAATATTTTTAGAGTCGAAATGACCATCACTATACTTTTGTCACTTGTATAAACACTTAACTAACTTGTATAAGTCATCAAGATATATAATTCATATATATATTAATACATTTTATAAAAAGTATAAAATAAAGGGGCATTTGGTTTAACGTTTTAAAACATAGTGTTGAGTCAAAACAAACACCATTTAACTCTCGTCAAGTCAAAAATAATGAACTAATATTTGTCAACAAAGTATACAACTTAACGTATATCTTTCGACAATTTTAGTCAAGTCTTGTATTTATTAGGGAGTGTTTGGGTCATTTCCTAGATGTTGTAATATATAACTAATATAAATTCTTCAACACCCTAGATTTAGTGAAAAATAAATTATGGAACATATGGATTACTTCTTAGGTTTTTATTTTTAGAGTTGAAGTAATTCTTGTCCTACATTTGTCATTTTTCAAAACTTTATTTTTTCTTATTTTTTATAATTTTTTTCGTTGTTATCTTCTTTAGGTGATAAACATGCCTCGAGCAATAGTTGGTGGTACCTCTCATACCCGTTCTTACATTCCCAATGTATCCTAAATACCCGGTATTTCTCCTACTATCGCACACTTCTACAAACCTATCAAAGATCGATGCATTCATGAGGGTAGAGTTGTTGATCATATTGATCACTTTACTACACTCCGATCACAACGATCGTTGGTTTTTTCTAACATTCATACTAATTTTCTCTAACAATCAATGAGCGATAACCTCGTTTCATTCTAGACTTTTATAGTCAAGCCACTCTCAAAAGATGACTCAGGCACATTCTTACTCTTCATGCTTCACAAACGAATTTCAGCACTCTTTCTCTCCAACAATCGTCAAATCCTTAGAAATCCCAATCACTGGGTTAAGCCTATTCACAAACGAATGGGATCTGGCTACTTGCATACTCCCAAAACACTAAAGGACCATATCACTATCGTCCTCCCTACTCCTTGAAGAAAATTCGATCAATTCTTAATTCAACCAATTGACTCTAACCGCAAAATCAAAAACAAAAACGTCATTCTTTCTCCAAAACAAGTTTTGTCCAAAGAGCTTAGACAATACTTGAAAAGATAGAACAAACTTATTTATGAAAATGTGTTCGGACTAGGAGGACACCGGACCATCTCCCGGCTTGCCTTGCTCATATATTATATTGTATTCTAGCCGAGCAACAATATAATCTTGCCTATTTCTTTGTCAAAAGAATTAAAAGTGCACGAGCAACTCCTAAAGCTCATCTTCCTTATGGTATGTTCTTGACATGTCTTATTCGACATGTCATGGAACGCTACCCTCACCTTGACAATAGCATTTATGATGTCGTTGAACGAGTCATGCGCCCACTTGCTCTAAGACAAGCATGTCGACCCCGAAGTTATCATAGAAAAGCCCGTCACTTCGTCTCTTTAACCTCCACCCATCATAACTATGGATCTTCATCTCATCAAGAAGATGATGAAGGGTATGGTGCTTCCTCGTGCTTCCTACCCCCTCTCTACAACCTACCTAAACTCTCTTGGACCTATTTATTACCAACCATACGACATTACCACTTAACAAAGTGATGATCTCCTCTTCGAGAGACAAACCGAATTGCTTAATCAATCACAAGAGATCCATAAAGAGGTTAGAGGTGGATTCAAGTCATTCAGAAAGGCATTGCGAGGAGTCTTCGGCAAGAAAAAGAAGTGAAGATGTTGAGTGATGACTAGCTTGGTAGAATTATTGGTTTAAGACTTTATGTGAACTTATGTTAATGTTTATGTTTATGTTTAATTAATCATGTGATGACAACCCGACTTAGTCGGAAGAACTTGAACTAGGTTAAGCTTGCTTTGAACCTCTAATTGTTAAGTGATATGCTTTTAATTATTCTTAGCTCATACATTTCATTATTACATGCATGCATGATATACTTGTTTCTATACATATATATGTTCACATGGGACTTGCTGCAAATTGACCACCAAAACACAACATTTCTTATAAATTTTACAAAAAATCAAATTTTTGGTCGTCTGAAAAACACCAGATGGGCGACCCCCTTAATTCATAAGGGCTATCCCCTTAAAGATAAGGGGGCCGGCCATCTGGTTCACGGATTTTACTGTTTCTTTTTTCTTGTTGACTACCTTTTACCTAGCCTCAGCTATCCTTACCCAGATTGCTAGAACAGATTTTGGAAATTTCTAAACAAATTCAAACTCATTCCATTTTCAACCAAATCTCTTCCAATAAATTCCCTCTAAATGCATATCACCACTTCAACATTTTCTTCATCCTCTATTAACCACCATGGCATCCACTAGAGCTTCCATTTCCAAAGCTTCCAAAAGACCAAAAATCAACATCATTCTACCAAAACAATTATTTGTAGATTTAACTCAAGAAGACACCAAAACCCTATCACCCAAGCATCAACTCTCATCACCTAGTGCTCCTAATGCACCCTCAAAAACACCATCAACCAAAGGCACTTCCTCTTCCTCCATTGACTACACACCCAAATCACCAACCTCATCCATATCACCATCAACAAATGGTTACTTGAACTCACCAACATCCCCTCCTCCAAGAGTTCCTCCACCTCCTCCAACTCAAGAAAATGCATCAATGGACATCACTCTCACCCTTTCACCAATTACCCCACTTGATGTCTAATTTACTACTCCATCACCCTCTCCACCTATCTTTGGTCATCCCATTCCTTGGAACCTTCTTGAGGCACATGGAGACTCATGTTTGTGTTGCATTCACAACCGTACTCTTATCTTTGGATTGAGAGATGAGCTCCAATGCATGTTTTCTCACATTGAATACATGCTTTCACAACCTCCACCACCCAACTCACCACCACCACCATCACTTTCACCAAACTAAACATACACCATGTTTAGCCATTTTTAAATAATTGTCAACCACACCTTTTGCAAGCAAGTTCCATGGAATTCTAGGATCTTTGTAGTTTAAATTTTATGTATGTTGTACTAATATGCTTCAAGCATATTATTTCTACTTGATGTATGCATGCTTGTGTGTCATACTGGTATGTGCTTAATTACACATACCATTTTCCATTAAAAATGGACTTAAATGACTAAAAACGTACCAAAAATACATTGTATTTGTATGTTTTGCATTTGAATTGTGCAGGAACGGATATTCAAAAAGAAAGCCAAAAACGACCAAACCAAGCACGGGATGGAAAAGACAAAGTCAAATCGAAGCCAAAGTCAGTCAAAGTCAAAAAGTCAATAGGAAAGTCAACCCCGAAAAAGTCTTAAGTCAAATGAAGAAAATACAACTTGAGGGACTAAAATCGCCAAACCTCAAGTTGTATTACAAGAATAAAAAGTCAAGGGCCGAATTTGCAATGAAGTTATAAGAGATGAGGGGCCAAAGCTGCCAACTTACCCAAAACCATTTTTCCCGCCTAACAAAACCCCAGATACAACTCACGGGTGTCCTCACCTTCTTTTACCCTACAACCCTTCAACACCCTGGAATAAACACTTCCCCCTCCTCCACTATCACCACCTCCCCATATTTAAATGCCAAGTTGGCAATCCCACCACTTTCTAAGCTTTTCGATGGCTGTGATTGACTCAAAAAGAAGCACAAGAAGATTGAATGGCTGAGATTACCTTTATCAAATTCCTCACACAACAAAAACACCTAGTGAAGCTCTCACAAAAGAAGCACAGGAGAGAAGTCCAAGAAGAGGAGACTTCGGCTATAAATAGAGCCATTTTGTAAACTTTGAAAGGATGTTAGATATCTTAGAATTTTAGTTTTAATTGTCATTTTAATTAAGTCATTTACAGCTTATTGTACTTTTTCTTTCAGCCTTGTACTAATTTCCAAGTTTAATGAAGTGTTGAGGTTTTATGTTAAATTCCAATTTTCAAATTCCAAGTTCTAAATTGCTAACTAGTTCTTAATTGTGTTTGAAAAGCTTTCAAAGGAGCTTGTTTATAAGTTGATTTTGTCAAGTAAAAGAGAAAAGAAAAAAAAAGAGGCTAAGTAGTTAAGAGAAAATCACAAAAAAAATCACTCTCAAATACACCACAGCTTATTTTATGGATGATAAGCCAGTTCTGGATGGGCTTATGGACTCTCACTAGCTTGTTTTATACAAGCTAGAGCTTGTAGACTCTTTGTTAACCCTGTTTTGAGCAAGGGTGTTGTAAGTCTCTCTTTTTCTTATTTTTCTCATTTACTGTAGAACTGCTTATTAGTGCTTATTTGTTACTTATATTTGCTTATTTATGCTTTATTACTATGCCTAGTGCTTATCTTGCTTAGTTGTTAGCTTAAAAGTGACTTGTGCACGTTTCCTAGTTAGTACTGTTAGTTATGAGTTAAAACTGTTAGATTAATTTAGCTTATTTAAGTGCTTATTCTTGACTAAAATCTGTTCATAAGTGCCTTATTTTGTTATTTGATAATCTGTTTTTAACAATTTAGGACCAAATCAGTTTAAAACAAAAAGAAAAATGATTTTTGAAAACCTTAAGAGGTGTTTGGAACAAGCAGTACTAACCCCTAGTTAGTACTGCTAGTTCATTTTTTGGGGATTTTAAAGCTAGCAGTACTAACTTAAAGCTAGCAGTACTAACTCCAAGTTAGTACTGGTAGTTAAAACTGTTAGTACTGTTAGTTCATTTTAGCTTATCAGCTTATTATTTCTGCTTATTTAAGATTTGCTTAGCTTTTTAGAGTAGATTAAACCATTTTCGTTTACTGTCTTTAGTAGAGCTTACTTTAGCTTATTTGCCTTTTCAAAGCAATTTTAATAGTTTATCAGTTTGTAGCTTTTTAGCTTATTTGCCATTTTAGTTTATTCTAGTTGCTTATTCTTATGCCTGAGTGCTTATTAGGGGTAGTTAAATATCTGTTTTAGCCTATTTGCTTATTTCTTGTTTCATTGTGTTGTGTCTAAGCTAGCAGTATTAACTCAAAGCTAGCAGTACTAACTCCAAGTTAGTACTGTTAGTTAAAACTGTTAATACTGTTGTTAGTACTGCTGAGTTTCTCCTGCTTAACTTAGTTTAATTGCTTGCTGAATTTGCTTATTTAGAGTTAGTCTAGCTTATTTGGTTTGTCTTAAGTTTATTTGAGCTTATTTGTGTCTTAGTTTACAAGTTTTGAGTGTTTTCACCATTTCTAGCTTTTATGCTTGTTCTAGCTTATTTTCCTTGCTTATCTTTGTGTGCATTTGCCTATTAAGTTTAGTGCCCAATCATATCCTTGTCATATTCAAGCATTAATTATCAGTTAGTCATTCGATTTTCCATTCAAGCCTCGTTGGGACATAACGACCCGGAAACACTCTATACTACTTCCGATTTTATTGATTTCGTAGATTTTGTTCCTTGTTATATATTTATATTTATTTTTATATAAAAAGGGGTAAGAATACGCGAGTCACATACATAATTATTATGTTTAATGAATGGCCTTTAGTCTTATGTTTTAATTATGCACTAGTTTTCTTTTTGGTTGATTGTATTATTCACATCCATAAAAGATGAGCCTAGTTGATATATATTTGTGATTGTTAGTTTACACAAATAACTTGACACTTGTTAAGCTTTATCAACATGTTTAAATATTTTTTCCTACTTGCTACATGTTAGAAATGGTTGTCTTGTTCGTCTAACTTGTTTTTGTAGCAAAGATACCATAGCTCGATTCCTTGGTTCCCTCGAACAAGGGGGAGTACACATCAAGGGGGAGCATTTATTTTGTTGTTTTTACTAATGCTAATCGGCGGAGCCTTTTTGATTCTACAAAATGGGGGAGAAATGGAAATAAAACTCATTAAAACTTGTTTAAAATTAATTTTACATTTAATGAGTTTAGATTTTATAATCATCAAAAAGGGGGAGATTGTTGATATAAATAATGCCTAAAAACATTGTTAATATTTTTCGATCTCTCTACGTTTTGATAATCACAAAATGTAAAAACAATTAATGATAAATTAATAATAAACAAGTAATTAGATAGTAAAAGTTTTCATTTCGAAAATTTTAATCACTAGTAATAAAAGGTATGGATATACAAATGGCTTAATGTAGTTTATGATCAAAGGAGTTTTTTTATTTAAACTCGCGCTTTTTATAAAAAACACAAACTTTATATCTTGTACAAAAAAATATTAGATTTAACATGAAATGCTTTATCAAATAAATTTTTGAATTCAAATTTTATACCCAATAAGGGCTAAAAACCGTTCCATAAAACCCTCCCCCCCAAAAAGACCAAAAAAGGGAGCGTCAGGGCAATGGGCGGCCCCCATAATTATAACTGGGCGACCCCCTTAATTTTAAGGGAGAACCGGCACCCTAATTAAAGGGGACCGGCCGCGTGTCCTTTTGTCACAAAACGCCTTGCCTATAAATACTGGACTATTCGCCTATTGATTTACTCACACTTTTGCACACACTTTCCTCTATTCAAAATCAGTTTATATACTCCTTTTCTTCCATTGATCATTTAATCATAAAACTCATTGTTTCCAAGTGATCCAAGCTCAAATTACTCAAGTGAGCAAGAGAAGATATACTTCTTATCATCAAATCAAGAAGTGTTATATAGTATAGTTTGTCATAGTTGTGTGGTTGTGTTATATCTTATAAATCATCTGTGTATATTGAGAAGGTGTGTATCGTAGTTGTGTACAATAAGTAGTTTGTTTGAATCCATTTTCAGTATAGTTATTTAAGATTGAGGAGAGTCTATTAAGGTAGGGATAGATTGTGTGATCGTAGTAGTATCTTGGTGAAGTGAAGTAGTGAAGCAAAGTCAAGTTGTGAAGAGAATAAATTGGTGAAGTAAGAAAAGTTGTGTAGTGAACCCAAGTGTGATTTGTAGTGAAGTGGTGTTGTGTTGTGATAGATTATTCTAAGCTAAGAATTAGAACTCGACATTTCACTTAGTGTCAGAAATTGGTGTAAGCTAAGTCGTGTACAGTTTTCTCCGCCTAAAAGGAGTTTGTTGACATAGTGAAGATAACTCTCGAGTTTGGTGCTCGAGGAATGGAGTTGGGCAAAGAGGTGCTTCGTTACTGAACCACTATAAATCCTTGTGTTGTGGTTTGATCCTTCTAACTCTTATCTCTTGTCTTTCATATTTACTTGTCATTTACTTACATACTTGTATTGTTCATATTGTGCACATATCGAGATCACACAAAAGTCAAATCTAAATTTTTATAAACAAGCATAACATTAATTTAAAAAGCGGTAAACTATTCAACCCCCCTTCTAGTTTTCCACAAGTAGGAACTTTGATACTTACATCTATCAGATACCTCACACCATACCTAGGCTTAAAAACTTTGAATGGAGTAAGGTCCCACCTATACTAGTACTCAGCCAACGAGATCTACTAAGCGGACTTAGCTATTTCTATGAGAAGAATAAGTTGATGTAAAAAAATTGTTTAATTCTGGGACCCGAATACCAAGTGGATGAGAGTATGAAAGAATGGCTAACCCGTGGGCATGTGAACCTGCACGAAGTCACGTAAGAAGTGTGACTTCGAGTCTAGCTACAACACTCGTTAAATAAAGAAAAATGCTTTTTGAGAGGCAACCCGATCTTTTATTTTTCCCGCATGTTAGAAGTGTCTTGTGTGTCTTGTGTCATGTTTGTTCAAGTCATATGTTTGTGCTAATAATTTTAGTACTTTATGCAATATTTTTCCTAGAAATAACTAATAGGAATTGCGTGCAAAATTTTTCCAAGAAACAAAAAAAAATTGTTTATAGGCGCTGGAGACGGCGTCAGGATTTTTCCTGACGGCGTCGCCAGCCCAGCTACAGTAAACTTCGTATTTTTTTTAATTTTTGAAAATTAATTTTGTATAATTTCCAGAATTTATAATTTTCCTAAAACTTGCAGAAAACCACGACTTCATCTAGCACATTCATCCTATCTTTACAGCTTTCATAGAGTCAAAACCCTAATCACATCATTGTATATTATTATCCCGCCGATTTTACGCTAGGTATAGTTGTTTCTTGTCTTTGATTTGCAGGTTATATTTGATGAGAAGAAGCTTTAGAGTTTTTAGGAGTTTCTTAGATGAAGATTTAGCCAGCTTATCATTTGTTTCTTCTCCATTATTGAGCAAAACCAGGGGAGTTAGTGTCTTTTTCTTTTTTCTTTCCTTTTATACATTTATTTGGGTATTTTTAAGAACATTAAGGACAATGTTTTTAAGTGTAGGGAGAAATAAGCCTTAAAAACTATTCCTTCAATTGCATTTGCTTTTTCCTTAAAATGATGAGTAATACTGAAACATAGCGTATAAGGTAACTTTGACGCAAATTTAAAATTTTTTATGGCACACATTGATGAAAACTGAGTTTTATTTTCGTCTCATCGATAGGAATTATATGACTAGTACAAAAACCTTACCACTAAAAAAATCCACCCAAAAAATTTGAGGTTCGCCCCTAGATCTTTAGGAATTTAGGTATCCATCTTTGATACCTAAGATAGTTTTACCTTTAGCTTGCTCGAGTTAAGAAATGAGCAATCATATATGTCGCGTTCATGGATTTGATCGTGCATATGTGGTTTTGTCGCTTTTTCTAGAGCATTGGTATCGGTTAAAATTATATGAGAGTGTATCGGTAGTATATTAAATTCTAGAACTTAATTTAGTGATGCATCTCGATACCGCAAGTGAGATCGCATTCGTATGATTAGGATTTGCTAAGTGATAAGAGGCACAAGGATAAACCCTGTTTTAAACCTGTAATTGTTATTATTGTCACCTCGATCATATAACTATCCCCACACCCTTGCTTCGCACTCATTTTTAGTGCAAGATACCCCTATCACACCCCTCCAAGCCTATCTTTTTCGCGGTTCTTGTAATTTTCTGGTGGATTTCAGATTATTAATGAAGAGCATTGTTTACACCCTTACCAAATTGTTACACCCAAATCGCCTTAGCCTTCCTTGTATGTACTCATTTTTAGTACATTATTGTAAAACCCAGTTAATTAATTGCTTGAGTACGTGGTTGCTAAGTCGAGTCTTTTATTAGTGTATACAATTTTAGGACGATTGAGATTCATGTTAGTTTATATTTTATGGAGAAATAGGGGAAGAAAGTCAAATTATTACCCCCCATATGTACTTAATACACTCTATGTCATTTTGATCCTTTCAATTCGGGCCATTAGATTAGTTTATGTTTATTAGTTCTAAAACTCAGGTGTAGGGGTGCATTTATAAACCCCAAGTCATGTATTATTATGTTTCAATAGATAGCAGGGAAAAAGTGTATAAAAAATAGAAAAGAAAGAAAAAAAATGTACGGGATGCCATCTTGCTTATGTTTATGTTTATGTCAGAAAGAGTCAGAAAAGAAGAAGAAAGAGTTTGATGTAGAGTTTTGTATATCTTAGTCTTAGTGTGGTCGAGTCTTGGCTTAGCAACGCATTCGCATGTATTCTTCTATTTTAATTAACTCACCACCACCCCAAATCCACCCAAATATATCCCATTCGTTTTCGTTTCTATTTCCGTTTAACTTACACCATACATCACAACCCTTTAAAGACCTTTTTGATAGTAATTCCTAGGTGCTTACGCCATAGCAGTGGAGGTTTGATCCTTTATCAAGTTTATGGTAATGTATAGGCTATGACAGGTAATGAGTGTTAATTTTTTGTTTCCCATATTATTATAATTTATTATACACCTGAGAGAAAGAGAGAATCCAAACACTTATTGTGAGGTGTTAGTGTATAATTTTTGTGCTTTTAATTACGAGGTCTAATTGGTTGTGTCATAAATTACTTTTAACTCGGTTACGGATAGAAAGGGATAAATAGGCAAAATCGGACAAATCTGGCAAATCAGGCATATTTTTTTAGTATTTTACAATTATATATATATAAATTCCAATCCAATTAATACCCGCCTAACGATTAATCGCTAGGTAGTACTCGGCCGCTCAGCTAGCGCCTAGCGATTTTTGCAACCTTGATTTTTGTTATCCCAAATATATAAGATCCAAACACAACTAAATAAGCTTACCAATAAGCCATAAACACACGAAATAAGCTAAGAGACTTGTGAGAGAAAAGTAGAAAAGTAGAAAAGAAAAGGAAGAATATTAAATTGAGAGGAAAGAGTGTGGAGGATTACAAGTAATGAGAAAATGTAACCAACACCCTCTCCATGTGTAGAGAGGGTCCTATTTATACCCTTGAGCCATAAGTAGCATTTGGATTACTACTTGGGTCGGGCTTGGATTATTTTGGGCTTTGAGACCGAAACACAGACAATATTAGCTTAATGTCCATGCCCGTTAATCCCGACTAGCCTATTACATTACAAGACTTAATCTAACTAAAGACGACCGTAAACATTCTTGTTTGACTTATAGAAAATAAGGCTAACAATCTCCCCCAATGTTGAGGTCTTCTTTGATCTCCCCAACCGGACGTTTCTTTATGAGGTTATCTTGATTTGACTTAAAACTTTCCCAATGTAAAAGGATATGACGTTGAGCATTGCTTCTTTTTGGTCTTGTCTTTGTCTTTTCTTGTTTGTAATGGCTTTGTTCATTCATGCTTGAGACGACCGATAACATTCTTTCGGTGTCATTTATGTGATCTTGATCTTGAGCCTTCATCTTTTGACTTGAATCATCTTGATTTGACTTTCTTGATCAACTTGTACTTTTGATCGACATGCTCATACTGATTTCATTCTTGTTTGACTTATATAAACATAAGACTAACAATCTTCCCCAATAAACTATTCTTTATTTTACTTTGAGGCTCTTTGATGATGAAGAAGTTTAGTATCAACAATCTTGATGCTGAATGTTTGCCTTTACAAGCAGAGTATGGAGCATGTGGTAATGAATCCGACTAAACTGCTGAATGAGGCTGCAACACCGACATATGTACCTGCATTTGAATGTTAGTAATAAATATCATATAGGACGAAATATCTTTTACATTCGTCGATTTAGTTGAGAAACTACCGGTTCCCTCGGCTTATAATAGTAAAAATACTATACGAATAGATCAAGTAGATTCAAAGAATCTTCTTGACAGGGTTTCCAGCTCAAAGCATAGGATCTTCTAACATGGATGTATTAGATTCACCATGCTTGCTTGTTCTCATTACCGGAATGTCTCAAAGCAGACAACACAGTAAGAGTTAATCAAATAGTTACTATCTTTCTGATTTAGTCATCAATTCATTTACTGGACCAAAAGTGATATCCAGTTATCACAAGCTTGATTCATATAGAATCTTGCAAGTCACCTACCGCAGAGCTGTTTGATGTTGACTTTGGAACGATTTCCATTCGTCACTGTGAGTACTAAAGAGTATCACTCTGAATGTTCTGGCAAGATCTCAAGGATAATGCGTAGGACTCTTTGATACTAAATTTTGTTTAAGGGTTAACAACAAGTGTTATACATGAATTGTGTCCTAATGAGATTTATAATTTGATCTCTCTTAGCTCTAGACTCGATTTGTGCACTTTGGTTTTAGTGATCGGAGGCTGGAGCAGACTGCCACCTATTCAATATCAACAATCTCGGAGTGAGATGTCAATAGATAACATGTGTATCTCTGTGACAAATGAGACAAGTTTCTTTTGAGAGAAACTCGAATGGCTGGAAGGAAGTGCATTGCATCACTAAGGTCCATGATCAGCTTCTTATAAAAACCAACAATCATCATTGGTGATTCTGATAGATTTATGTATTGAGACCCATTTTGCCTTAAGTTGTGTGGAGGCTTTGTTCTTTTCCAGGGGGGGGGGGGGGCCACACCCAATCCCCCACCCCCCACCATCTCCCAACCCCCCTCCTCCCCCCCTTCAAAGTCCACAATATTTAAGTTTTCTACCTCAATTCCCTTCCCATCCCACTCAACCATCCCAGACGCCACCCTTTATCCATACATTTCTTTTTAATTCTTCAACCCCTTCAATGTTTACCAAGACGTCATCACTAACACCTTGTTGTGATTGTTCCAGTGTTAGCTCAATCTTAGTCGGCATTATTCCGTTATTCTCATTCATCTCCAATCATACCTAAGGACTGCTATTTCTAACTATGGATTGTCCTTGGGTAGATCCCTCAGGTTCTTATTGGATCACAGGACTTATACCTAACCTTAACCACCTTATGACTTCATCGACGTCGTGAGATTAATTGGTTGTTGGGTATAAAGATCGAACCATAAAACCTTTGATACAAACATTTTGAAATACCCCCTACACATGTGCACCGAGATTCGAAATTGTTTTGCACACGAAGGAAAGAGTTGCACTTAGAGTCTTAAAGATCACATTCTTCTATATCATATTTTAATCATATTTTCTCCCTTTATTTAAAATATATCTCATAGTATTTGAAATACCAATTGATTAAAATTTATGACATGAAAAATTCCATTGTGAGAAAAATTATACCATGATATTGCATGAATTTATTTTTCTAATAGCTCCCCTTCAACATAGTATGTGGGATACCACTAATTTTTAAAACTTGATGTTACAAGGAAAAAAATGATATGACACCACAAATATGTTAAAGACGGAGTGAGATGCCTTAGTGAACAATGTATATTAGTAATTGACATTATAATTTCCACATTTTAATTTCACGAAATGTTTTTAGATACATAAAATTGACATTTATGAGATGTACCCAAAATACATTAAAAGTATTTGGTTTTAAAAGCTCCCCCTCAACTACCAACTGACTAACTTATCACCTCCTAGAAATTGTATGCCACCATATGTGCTCTTACGTGAATCGAGACAGCCCGCGTGATCCGAATCTAAAAAAGCTGTTAGTTCAAAACTGGTGTCCTTCGGATACTAGAGTCCCATGTTAATGGTATTCTTAAGGTACCGAAAGATCCGCTTAACCGCAGTGAGATGTTTCTCAGTCGGTTTTGCTTGATAATGAGCACAATAACATGTTGCATGTACAATATCTTATCTACTTGATGTTAGGTACATGAGTGCTCCGACCATACTATGATATTTCATTTGGTCGATCGGAGTTCCACTCAAGTCAACATCTAGGTGTTTCATAGCCATTGGAGTACCAATGCTATCACATGAGGTCATACCATGGTTTTTAAGTATCTCTTGAGCATACTTAGCTTGGTTTATAAAGGTACCACGTGAGGATTGGTGAATCTAAATTCCTAATAAGAATTTTAGATCCCCCATCATAGATATTTCAAACTTGCTGTGCATTAGTTTTTCAAACCGTTTTGAAAGATTTGGCTTCATAAAACCAAAAATAATGTCATCAATGTAAATTTGCACAAGCAATATGTCTTCCCCTTTTTAGTAATGAACAGAGTTGGATCAATAGAACCTTTGGATAACCCTTTGGATAAAAGGAAGTTAAAGAGTTCATCGTACCATGCCTTTGGAGCTTGTTTGAGTCCATATAATGTCTTTTTGAGATGATAGACTTTGTCAGGATGATGTGGGTCTATGAATCCATCTGGCTAATTGACGTACACTTCTTCCTTCAGAGAACCATTAAGAAATGTTGTCTTGACGTCCATTTGGTATACTGTAAATTATTTGTATGCAACATTTGCAACGAATAACTGGACAACTTCTAATCAAGCAACCGGTGCAAATGACTCTTCGAAATCAATGCCTTCCTACTAGCCATATCCCTTTGCTACAAGATGAGATTTGTTGCGAATTACAGTATTTTCTTCATCACGTTTGTTTTTCCAGAGCCACTTCATGTTAATGACATTTTTACATAAGGGTCTGTCGACTAATTCCTAGACATCTAGTCGTTTAAACTAGTGAATTTCTTCCTGCATCACTTTAATCCACGCAGAATCAGCCATGGCTTCTTTGATGTTCTTTGGTTCGGTTCGACTCACGGTAAGTGCGAACATACACATCTCGCCATCTGTTTCTAGCTTGATGTCTTGTTCTAACTGATTGGGAAGAATTTCCAATGACTTATTCTAATGGATGATCTTTTGTCCAACGATGTTCAGAAGGATGTTGTTGATAGAATGTATGCATGTTTGACGAATCAACATGACGAGATGATGTCTCCCCTCGTTCTTGTACCGGTATACTAAAGATGTTGATAAATTCGTCTTCTTTAACTTGTGCACTTTCGTTTTGGGTTTCTGCTTGATTAATGTTCTTAGTAGCAGTGATAATTGGTGCTTGAGTTGGTGCTTAACTTATAGTTGTAGGTGTTGTTTGAGTGTTCAATGGAGGTATATCTGCAGCAAGGGTTGTTGAAGTAGATGAAGTTGTGTTTTGTTGTTGACGTTTATTAGGTGCATCAGCAGCATTTACAGCGGAAAACTTTGACACAACTAGAGTAGTTCCATTGAGTAATTCATCGAACATCATACTAAATAGAAAATCTAGCTCATTTGATGTTGTTACTGTCTTAGCTGCTTGAGGAACATTTTCTTGACTTTGGGGACTGGGACTTAAACTGTTATGTTCAAGTGCCGTTGTTGGACATTGTGGAACGGGGTCAGAACTGACGTGATGTGACGCCATTAGAGGCAATTCGTCAAAGTTAACATGAATGGTTTCGACTATCACTCTTGTTCTCTAGTTATATACTCGGTATGCCCTTGACTGAGTAGAATACCCTACAAAAATACATGCACCACCTTTTTCTTTCATTTTTTCAAGATTTTCACCATCTTTGATGATGTAGCAAAGAGAGTCAAAAATGTGAAAGAACTTAATAGACGGTTTCTGACCATTTATGATGTGGTAAGGTGTTTTCTCATGTCGAGGAATGACGAGTGAATGGTTTTGAGTAAAACATGTTGTTTTAATTTCTTTAGCCTAGAAGAACAAAGGGACTTTAGCGGCGCTTAGCATTGTTCGAGCAGCCTCAACAAGAGTACGGTTCCGTCTTTTGACAACGTTATTTTGTTCAAGTGTTCGAGCAGTCGGCGTTTCATGTTCTATACCTTCTTATGAAAAATATGCATGAAGAGTTTTGTTCAAAAATTCAGTGCATCTAACTTGAGCATGAAGTCATCTTTGAACAAGTCTGAGGAAATCAATAAGAACTTCAGGTGTTTTGTCTTTGGATCTCTAGAAATGAGTCCAAGTATATCTAGAGTAGTCATCAACAATTACGAGAACATATTTATTTCCATTAATACTTTCTACCCGCATGGGACCACATAAATCCATGGTAGAAGTTGTAACCGTCTTTTAGAACTCGAGGTAGTCTTTGTGTGAAAAGACTTTCGTTTGGCTTTCCCTAACTCACAAGAAGAACAAAGATGATCTTTGACGAATTTTAATTTTGGAAGGCCAATCACAATATCATTCTTTGACAACAAGTTGATGGAATCGAAGTTCAAGTGAGAAAGGCGACAATGTCAAAACCATGCTTGTACCGATGTAGCTTTAGCCATTAAGCAAATTGGATTGGGAGTGGATGTGTCTTGAAGAGTGATGGAATACAGATCTGTGCCACTAGAACCTGTGAGTAGATCATTTCCCTTTAAATCACGGATGTAACATGTAGACTTCCTAAAAGCAACTTCCAAATCCGCATCATAAAACTGACCAACAGAAAATAAATTGTGATTCAGCCCTTCGACGTAATAAACCCTTTTGATAGTTATAGTGCCTTGAACCAGATCTCCATAATCAAGAGTCGGTGCAATTTGATCATTTCCAAACTTTACCGTACCCAAAATTTTCTCCACAAGATTACTTAGAAGATTGATATTTCTCGTCATGTGCTTTTAGCACCCAAAGTCGACGTTGAATAGAATTATCTCTATGAGCTACAAAAGAATTAGAAGACAATGGAGTATTAGACATAATGGAACACCTAGGAGTCATAGGTTCTAAAACATTAGCAGTTCTAGATTTATTTCCTAGAGGCATACTAACATTTGTGTTGAAATTTCCTATTAGGGACTTAGGTTTCCATTTGTATCCAGATGGTGTAAACTTAGGGTACCACCATTTACATGTCTTACTAATCTGCTCATATTGCTTCCTAATTGTGCTTCTAGGTTTCTAATTAGTAGATGCTGAAGCAACTATTTTCTTAAGGGATGTTGCAACAGACTATTTTACAGTTCGCTTGGGTTCTCTAGTACTAACAGGCACAACACCTTGTTCACCTCCACGGTACTGGCATCCACAACACCTCTTAAAATCGGTTAATTTCCGACATGCAATATAATCCATTTACAAAATATTAATCCTTTTATCGAAGCCTACATATCCTACTAATAAAATCCCACATGCATCAAGTATTTTAGTAGTTTGAAATTGGGTTGAGTTCATAAGATTTTGATCTAAAGATGGTGTTCATTGATGTTAAATAAGTGTTATTAAAGTGGGTTTTGATTAGGAAAAGTTTGGTTTTTGTGTTTGGCGTTTTCGTACGAGTTCGAACTAACAAGGGGGAAGGCCGAAAACATTTTTGTGAAGCTTTGTAAGTATTTTGATACTAGTATTATAACTATGTTCATGATTTGATCAATTTTGAATAATTGCATGTGATGAAATCCGATTGAATCTTGCGCTAGACTAGATTAGAAATGATGTTGGATGATAAAAATAGGCTAGATGATGTTGATTTGATGTTGTCGAAAGCCAAAAATGGCCGTTTAGTGGGTTTTTAAAAATGTATTTTCGAGAAGAATCTTTGGCATGGATTACGAGGTTTGGGATTTTGTGAATTTTGATTTTAGTTTAGAAAATATGATAAAGGGTATTTTTACGAACGTTTCGGTAAGTGGATCGTTCCATAACTCTTAATAACGAAGAAGTTACGGCGAAAATAAGATTTGAAAACTTATAAACTATTTTCAGCTCTTATTAATTAATCAAAGTCTGACAGAAAATTAAACGTCCGATTTGAGCACTTTCTAGACCGTTTTGGCCTTCCGGCGAAACACGAAAGTTGTTCGCAATATCATCTTACTTTGCCGTGAGGGTTGTTAGTCTTAAAACTGTATAAAAACGGGTCAAAAGCTGAAGTTAAAATTCTGCATCTTATTGAAAAGATGTTAGTTGCTGGCAGATTCTTGCAGGGTCATTTTGGTCATTTTCTGTCGCGTTTTAGGTCTCGGCTAAAACTAAAAAGTTGTCCGAAATGTCGTTTTACATCAAATTGCTTTAGAGTCCGAGTCGTGAAAATGTGATTTAGTGGGTCATTTCGGACGGGTCAGATTTAACAAAAATGTATATGTTTATAAAAGTAAAAAAAGTCAAACATTGACTTTATTATGTCAAAAGGATTAACATGAGACTTGTTGGGTTTTATAAAGAAGGTAATCACTATTATTATTACGATCATGGTATTTTGGGTTTAACGATTTTAACGAATGAGGACGTTTCTAAAAATAGAAACTTTTATAAATATATGGAGTGTAACTTCATAAAAGGGGGATGATTAATTACTAGATCGTTGAACGTGAGAATGTGATGAAGTAAATAAGTACTAAGGTATTAAAATACACTTAGATACTCGGACTTACTAAAAGTGGTAACTTTCCGAAAATAGTAACTTTTTAAAAATAGAAAGTTTTCGAAAATAGAAAGTTTTCAATAAAGTGATACAACTTATGTTTGAAAGAAAGATAGTATCTAAAGTATACTAATTGTTAAGATCTAGGTCGCGCAAGAGGATTTCTCATCACGTGTGTATTTTATTCGATTTCTATCGTTGCGATGTACGCATCATTTGATCGTACTTTATTATATAGTAACCGAGCGACATAATTATAGGTCGCGGTCGAGTTCGTTATCAGTGACGTTTCATGATTTATTTATTATTGATCGTGGTCTTCGATCAAGGTGAGTTCATAACCTCGCTTTTAAATGCGTTGAATGTTTTATAAACCCGCGAGGGGGATACATGCATGTTTTGAAAAATAGAACACAAGTAACATTATGTGTACTTGTTGTTGCTTGTTCTGAAAAGTGGAACGCAGGTAGTTGTAAACGTACTTGTTGTTGCTTGTTTTATAAATTGAGCATAAGCAGTTTTATACATGCTGGATGTTGTTGTTGCGAAAAATAGAACGCAAGTGTTTTGAAATGATGAAATTATTTCAATGTCATGAGTTTATGCCTTTGACTCTGTACTCGTTAATTACCGAGGAGGTAAACACTGAATGCATTAAATAGATCTATTGGGTTTAACAACCCTGTCCGGGGTATGAATCCGAAGGTAAGCACCCTGTAACGGACACTTTGTATTGAGAAAGGGGTAGTGGCATACTACCCGGTCACTTATTTATCTATAATGATAAATGTGTTAAGGTTCTGTACACGGGCTCATGAAAGTTGGAAATGTGGTGTGGCTTGCCTAACTAGCAAGTCATACATGTTTTTGGTGGAACCAAACTGCGTTCTAAGGTTATAAATGTTTTGTGGAACCAACTATATGTTCTAATTGTTACTTGAAAACTCTATGAATTCACTCAACCATTGTGTTGACGTTTTTAAGCATGTATCTCAGGTTTAGGAGCTTGTGATGGCTTGGATGGGACGGAACGAGGATATCAAGGATTGGAACTCGGTGAAATTTTGTACATTCGATAAAGGAAATTTTAAGAAAACGAGTCGTTCTCGTGAACTCACTAGAAATATATTTTCTAAAATTAGTTTGGGACCTTGTAACTCTGATCTTCTTTTTAAATAAATCGAATGTAATTTTGTTTTATAAATGTCTCTTTTGAAGTCGTTTATTGTGACTCGTGTGCATGTATTATGAAGTAGCACCCCAAAGTGATATTCCGCTGCGTTGTAATTTTGAGGTGTTACAGAATGGATCACAGTGCACTGGTTAAAGCGAACTAGGGATCGTTTTCAAAACTAACCTGGACTAAAAACCGTTTTTTTGAGAACAGTTTTTTACGAGTCCTTTCACCGTTTTCTCAATATACCGCGCAAGCGCGTGTAGTTTCCCGCGCTCCTTTTGATGCCATAATGTGGTACCGACATCTAAAGGATGAACGTGCTAACAATGTGGGTAGCACTTTGTGGAATGATATATGTGTTATAAATATTTGTCTATGACGACAACCGTTCTATGAATGAAGCTGATATATATATTATATATATCAGTATATATATATATATAAATAGTATATAATGTGAGTTGTGTGTGTTGTGTGTGTGTGTGTGTGTGTGTGTGTGTGTGTGTGTGCGTGTGTATTTTGATACTCGCTTCTTGCGAGGAGTTTAAATTTTGATGAGTATTGATGCTACTTGATGGATGCATCGTTGTTATATGATAAGTATAATTTCGTATATCTTTAATTAATATATGCGACCATTGCTAATATAAGCATTATGGATCTGACACTATCTCTCGATTATGTGTTTGATTTTCTTGTGCTATGTGTCATTTGAGAACAACTACTTTTTGGAACTTTCAAATAAAGTTGCCGTGTTGAGTTTCGATTCCCTTGCATAGACCTCTGCCTAGTAAGTCTTAAAGGTCGAACTCTGGAAACCCATAAGCTTTGTGTTTAAAAGTGTGCCAAATAATTAGGCATGGCTTCGTATTAGGGTTTGGAGGAAATTAAAATGATATTTGGTTGGATTTGAATTGGGTTTAGAAGACTCTTTCAAACCAATAGGTTGTTTGTTGTTTTCTGAAATGATTTTGACCTGAAGGATTCTGTAAAGTATCCTGGATTATAGATCTATGTATGTGGTATGCTGTTTTGATTGCTTGTGCATGTTCGCGTTGTATGATAGTAGTAAAGTCAGTCACTGAGATGTGCGGGTTTGGTACTAGGTATGCATGAGGACGAGATGCAATTATAAATACGGTGGCCAACGTAATTATAAATGTATCGCGACTCACGTATACTTACGTCATCCTGCTCGCTTAAATTGGTGTTGACTCGATGGGATCGTATTAGAGTATTGTTATGGTATGTATCTAGTGTTGTTTGTGTTTTAGTTGGTTTGGTGAAAATTCCCAAGTATTGGGTAATTACAAGTCGGGTTTGAGACTTTTACCTTTGGTTTTGCTCTAAGAGCATGATTATTTAATTTTCGTGTTTTATGGCCTTTATATATATTAGCCAACCCTCGTACGTAAACGTTGCCCATGTTCTCCCTCGTATAAATAATGCCGCCAAAGTGTTGGCCGGCTTACTGCCGCATCGCAAGGAGGAGAACGGGTGAACGAGTTGGTAGATGAGGTAGAGGAATGAGAAAGCCTAAGAGAGGAAATTATGGTACCTGTAGAGGACTCATTGGTCTATTACCTTCAATTGGGCTCACGTCGATGATATCCTTAGGTTTTTGATTTCGATCGTTTCCGTAAGCTACAAAAATTTGTCATAATTTCTTAGAGACTGCTTTTGATTAGCAGTTTGTTGGGTGTGTTTTAAAATATTTTTAGTATATAAAGACATGGGTAAGCTGTACAAGAAGGTAAAGATACATCCTTGGTACATGTAGGAGTTCGGATGGAGTCATATCGACGTCGGACGAGTGAGTTATCGCCGAAATGGCAAGACTAGTCAAAAATTGAGACAAGAATTTGAATGAGTAATAAGTCCAAGAATTTATATGGCAACCCCTGGATGTGTAAAACTGGAAGTTCTAAGTATTGAACAAACTTAGATTTAAATTATTGTCTCGACCTTTATGGAGTCACGGTTCAGGAGATGCGTTGAAAATGATGAAGGGGTAAAATCCAGGAAATAATTAAGAAACTAAAGGTTTATTGGTTTGAGGTTATTGTTGCCTCAAATTTTTCATCTTACAGTGTTGTGATTGTGCGTTCCTTAGTCATGGTTTTGATTTAGTACTCTATGAGGGCTATGTATGTGATGTTCGAGTAACATGGGTGGTTTGGGCTAGGATGCCATTGTCACCCTGGATTTCATCTTGTTTCGGTATGATCTGGATTTTTGGGAGAGTGTAGCGGTTCTCACTAGCACTCTTATGCGCGTGTATCTTCTTCGTTTACCCTTAGTTTGGATATTCCTTATACTTGTTATGATCTTTAACTTTAAATCAACATGATGACATTTTACAAATTAATGATTTTGACCCATGAATCAATTTAAACGCTTATCAAAAAAAAAATTAAATGTTATTCTATAAATTTTGCCTATTTCAAATCATTTGAAAATATTTATGCAACCCCAACTAAAATGATATTTTTATAAATGATGGTGATTTTCAAATTAGAATTCCACTTTGATTTAACCTTTTGGAAGAAATTTTGATCGGATTAATCGTCACCCTTAAAAATGTCAAAATTTTTAGATAAATAATCTAGTTGGACTCTTTGAAAGAGAAAAATGTTTTGCCTTAAATTTTGGACCCTTATGCAAGTAATCTTATTTGAAAACATGGAGAGGGTCTCATGTTAGTCATGGTGATCGAGTCGTTTTGTAGAGAAATGCCAATGGTATTGTTCGGAATGAGCATGTATAGATAAGAGCGAGATTTAGGTCGTTGCGAAATAGATCAGTAGTTTGTTGTGGAGATTGGTTGTCAAGAATCGATTTTAGACGGTGTGTTAGTAAGCGAGTACGGAGTTCAGTCACCTAAGGTGTGGACCGGATGCTTGTTGTAGCAAGACTTGAATGTGAGGTCGGATTGAACATCAGCCTGCCGTATAACGGCAAAATTTCCGAAGATTAGTAACGGTATAGAGTGCCATCATGCATGGACATGTAGACATACCCGAAAGTCATAAGATAAATGATAGGATTAGTTAGATGATGGAATACCAAGAGGCCGGATACCGACACTGAGAAAAGGTCTTCTTAGGGGCATAAGACTGCCAAAGTGGATGAAAGAAAGGGTTTGATAACTCTGATATTGGATGTGTGAAATGGAGAAGACTTCTCCTACATCAAATGTGTGTGTTGCCTTGGTTATAGCAACCGATGGCCGTGAAGAAGACTTCTTTCCCCGAAATGGAAAGTAGTGGTAATGTTGTTTAACGAGTGTATCTTGATCGCCGAGGACAAGTATAAAGAGCCACGCGACGCTTGACTCAAAGTTGGGTGTAGCATCTCTTACTCCTTGACGAAGAGACTCCAAATGCGTGTAGAGGAGCGAATGCTTGAAACTCTAGTAAAATTCAATGGCGACATCCGTCACCATTCTGGAGGAGCAATCGAAATAGCCAACACCTTGAGTCAAAAGGAATGAGAATTTGAGCCTGGATAAGTTGCTTAAGGAATGTGCGTGGTTGCCTCGACTTAATTAGTGGTATTGTTGTGTGATATATATATATATATATATATATATATATATATATATATTGATCGTCAAGGATTGGTATAGAACACTAAGCGACCCCTAACTTAAAGATAGATGTGGTGATACTTACTCTTTGAACGTAATGACTCTGTTGCGCGAAGCCGAGCGAGAAGATCGAGAACCCTAATGGAACCCAATGGCGACATCCGTCACCATTTCCGAGGGGGAGTCAATCGAAATAGCTTACGCCTCGAGTCGAAGGGAATGAAGTCGGGAATTTAGAAGAAATTGTCTAGTGAATGTGCGTTGTGGTCTAGACGTATCTAGTCTATATGTCCGATGACCGATAGGATGTATTGGGATTGAACCAATTGTGATAATCATCCAATAAGGGACAATTGAAATCGCCTTCTTTGAGAGCATGACTATTGAATCCTTAATGCTCGAGTAAATTCTATTACTCTTTTATGTTTTCTTGCGGGATTATCACCGCCGAATTATGCGCAAAAATGTGCTCTACGTGTTTAGGTGCTTTTGGTTAACAGTAAGCGCTTATGTCGCTTGGGTGCTGCCAGTAATGTGGCATTAAGTTTTGGATGAATGGGTATGTCTACCAGGATATAGATAAAAAGTTAGTTTGGATGGGTGCGTATACCCAAGGTTTATTGTCAAAATGGCTTGACTATTTAGCAAGCATGGTATAATGCGAAATGGGACCGGTGGAATCTCCGCTGCCTGATTATGTGAAAAAGTATGTAAACTAAATTGTCTAAATGCTATTGTCTGATATATGATATGGTATGGGTCGGCTGGGTACGCCTACCCATGGTTTATTTGCGAAGGCTACATAGTAAGCTAGCATGGTTTATTTGCGAAGGCTTTATAGTAAGCTAGCATGGTTTATTTGCAAAGGATTCATAGTAAGCTAGCATGGTTTATTTGCGAAGGCTTCATAGTAAGCTAGCATGGTTTATTTGCTAAGGCTTAATCATAAGCAAGCGTGATAAAATGCCTAAGTAAAGCTAGGCCGAAATAGAAAGCCATTATAAAATGACGAATATGCGATTATGTGGATATGTGCTTATGTGATTATGTGGTTATGTATGGTAGTGCTATAATGCGTTTGATGGAGTCATATGTACTCCGGAATGTTTTCGCAACCGGTGGTGCATTATTAAATGAGACCGGGAGGGCGACGTATATTTTGGTTCTGGTTAGCGACGTATGCTTTGGTTTTGTGTAGCGATGTTCGTTTGTTTTGTTGGTATGATCACCAAATGAATTAGGTTGATCTCTCGTTTTGAAATTCTTAAGAACGACGCGATGACTTTTCCCGGATGTTTTCGTGGCTTGTTTAGGTCCTTTATGGCAAGAGCGATTGCGTATATGTGTATACTTCGTTGGTAGTTTTACCATTGTTTTGTGTTGATTTTCGCCTCGTATTTAGCGAGTGTAACGTCGCTTACCCGTCGCGTGAGAACGCATGAGTCCGTTCGAGGATCAAAGCCCATATCTCTATATGTGAGCTTAGGACGAATAAGTTGAATTGAGCACCGGGACGACGCTCCCTTAAGGTGGGTAGAATGTAACAACCCGAGTTTTAGGCCGACGATTATCTCGAGCCGTTAATTATTTTGTACGAATGAGTTGGAATGATCGTCTTTCGTTTTGGGCGATTTGATAAAACTTATTAATTTTGGCTGTTTCGCAAGCCGTGTTTCAAATTTCTAAATTATGTTATTTTTGTATTTTGTTGTTTTTCCTTGAGTTTTTGTAAACGCCGTGTATAAAGGTCGTGTCTTACGTGATTTAACATTTTATTAAATGTTCTAAAGTAAATTAGTGGGACGGAATAAAAATATTTACGAACGTGGTGTGACTCGAGTTTTTGGCCGAATAAAATGACAAAAGAAAACACTTGTACTAATTTTGAAGGACTAATAAGGATGGAGGGACTAAAAGTGTTAAAAGTTCAAACTTGTTTTATAAAAGGACTTAAAGGAAGGAGGGACCATTTATTGTTATAATACCAAAACTATTCCTATAAAAGGAGTTATACTTACACGTTTTACATTGTACCAAAATTTTGTTCTCCCTTGTCCTCTCTTGCTACTCCACGACCGGCCACACCCTTACACACACCAAACACATTGATTTTTTGACATGCATTACGATCTGCTTACAAATTCGGTTAATTTCTGACATGCAATATAATTCATTTACAAAATATTAATCCTTATATCGAGGCCTACATATCCCACTAATAAAATCCGACATGCATCAGGTATTTTAGTAGTTTGAAATTGGGTTGAGTTCATAAGATTTTGATCTAAAGAGGGTGTTCATTGATGTTAAATAAGTGTTATTGAAGTGGGTTTTGATTGGGAAAAGTTTGGTTTTTGTGTTTAGGGTTTTTGTCCGAGTTCGAACTAACAAGGGGGAAGGCCGAAAACATTTTTGTGAAGCTTTGTAAGTATTTTGATACTAGTATTATAATTATTTTCATGATTTGATCAATTTTGAATAATTGCATGTGATGAAATTCGATTGAATCTTGCGCTATACTAGATTAGAAATGATGTTGGATCATAAAAATAGGCTAGATGATGTTGATTTGATGTTGTCGGAAGCCGAAAATGGCCGTTTAGTGGGTTTTTAAAAATGTATATTCGAGCAGAATCTTTGGCACGGATTACGAGGTTCAAGATTTTATAAATGCTGATTTTGGTTTTGAAAATATGATAGAGGGTATTTTTACGAATGTTTTGGTAGTTGGATCGTTCCGTAACTCTTAATAACGAAGAAGTTACGGCGAAAACAAGATTTGAAAACTTATAAACTATTTTCAGCTCTTATTAATTAATCAAAGTCTGGCAGAAAATTAAACGTCCGATTTGAGCACTTTCGAGACCATTTTGGCCTTCCGGCGAAACACGAAAGTTGTTCGGAATATCGTTTTACTTTGCCGCGAGGGTTGTTAGTCTTAAAAATGTATAAAAACGGGTCAAAAGCTAAAGTTAAAATTCTGCATTTTATTGAAAAGATGTTAGTTGCTGGCAGATTCTTGCAGGGGCATTTTGATCATTTTCTGTCGAGTTTTGGGTCTCGGCTAAAACTAAAAAGTTGTCCGAAATGTCGTTTTACATCAAATTGATTTAGAGTCCGAGTCGTGAAAATGTGATTTAGTGGGTCGTTTCGGACGGGTCAGATTTAAGAAAAATGTATATGTTTATAAAAGTCAAATAAAGTCAAACATTGACTTTATTATGTCAAAAGGGTTAACATGAGACTTGTTGGGTTTTTATAAAGATGGTAATCACTATTATTATTACGATCATGGTATTTTGGGTTTAACGATTTTAACGGATGAGGACGTTTCTAAAAATAGAAACTTTTATAAAGATCGTTGAACGTGAGAATGTGATAATGTAAATAAGTACTAAGGTATTAAAAATACACTTAGATACTCGGACTTACTAAAAGTGGTAACTTTCCGAAAATAGTAACTTTCTAAAAATAGAAAGTTTCTGAAAATAGAAAGTTTTCAATAAAGTGATACAACTTATGTTTGAAAGAAAGATGGTATCTAAAGTATACTAAGTGTTAGGATCTAAGTCGCGCAAGAGGATTTCTCATCACGTGTGTATTTTATACGATTTCTATCGTTGCGATGTACGCATCATTTGATCGTACTTTATTATATAGTAACCGAGCGACATAATTATAGGTCGCGCTCGAGTTCGTTATCAGTGACGTTTCGTGATTTATTGAGTATTGATCGTGGTCTTCGATCAAGGTGAGTTCATAGCCTCGCTTTTAAATGCTTTGAATGTTTTATAAACCCGCGAGGGGGATACATGCATGTTTTGAAAAATAGAACACAAGTAACATTATGTGTACTTGTTGTTGCTTGTTCTGAAAAGTGGAACGCAAGTAGTTTTAAACGTACTTGTTGTTGCTTGTTTTATAAATTGAACATAAGCAGTTTTATACATGTTTGATGTTGTGGTTTGTTCTAAAAATTGAACGCAAGTGTTTTGAAATGATAATATGATTTCATTGTCATGAGTTTATGCCTTTGACTGTGTACTCGTTAATTACCGAGGAGGTAAACGCTGAATGCATTAAATAGATCTATTGGGTTTGACAACCCTGTCCGGGGTATGAATCCGAAGGTGAGCACCCTGTAACGGACATTTTGTATTGAGAAAGGGGTAGTGGCATACTACCCGGTCACTTATTTATCTATGATGATAAATGTGTTAAGGTTCGGTACACGGGCTCATGAAAGTTGGAAATGTGGTGTGGCTTGCCTAGCTAGCAAGTCATACATGTTTTTGGTGGAACCAAACTGCGTTCTAAGGTTATAAATGTTTTGTGGAACCAACTATATGTTCTAATTGTTACTTGAAAACTCTATGAATTCACTCAACCATTGTGTTGACGTTTTTAAGCATGTATCTCAGGTTTAGGTGCTTGTGATGGCTTGGATGGGACGGAACGCGGATATCAAGGATTGGAACTCGGTGAAATTTTGTACATTCGATAAAGGAAATTTTCATTTCGATAAATTAGATATTAAGAAAACGAGTCAAGATGTGACTCGTTAGAAATAAATTTTATAAAACTAGTTTAGGGACCTTAAACTCAATCTTCTTTATTAAATAATAATCGAGATGTGTATTTTATTTTATAAACGACTCTTTTAAAGTTGTTTAACTGAACTCGTGTGCATGTATTTATGAAGTAGCACCCCAAAGTGTATTCCATTTCGTTGTATATTTGGGTGTTTTATAGAATCCGGTGGGCAATTTATTATTTCCAAACTTCACTAAATACCCAGTAAATTTCTCCCACAAAATACTTAGAAGCTTGAGATTATCCCGTCACCGTGCTTTGAGGAACACAATAAAAAGAAAAAAAGAGTCGACGATGAATAATATTATCTCTACAAGCTGCAAAAGAATTAGAAGACAATGGAGTATTGGACAGAGTGGAACACCTAGGATTTATAGGTTCCAAAATATTATCAGTTCTAGATGCATTTGCTAGAGGCATACTAACATTTGTGTTGACATTTCCTATTGGGGACTTAGGTTTGCATTTGTATTCAGATGGTGTAAACTTAGGATACCACCAACTACATGTCTTACTAACTTGCTCATATAGATTCCTAATTATGCTTTTAGGTTTCTTGACAGTGGATTTTGTGGCAACTGTTCTCTTAGGGTGTTGCAACAGATTGTTTCATAGTTCGTTTGGGTTCTCTAGTACTAATAGGCAGAGCAATTGGCTGTTTAGTCCTAGAATTCACGCCATTAATGCAATGAAGAACACACATATCATGATTGTCATTTAGCACACATTTTCCAAAGGTAACACAAACAAAGTTTACATTTGAGGTCTTAGCATCAAATTGTCATTACACGCCGTTACAAACATTTTATTATTAGAAAACTTAAAATTCCTACGGTGGTCTTCTACTTTTTGCTTCTTCCATTGACTATTGTTAGGCATGACACTATCTTCCAATTGATTGCTCTTAAGCTGTGGTCTGTTAACGCTAGTAGTGGGAATTACTCCTATAGAGAAAGACACATGTTTGTTAGTTTTCCTAATGTCTTGAGGCAACTGTGGTGTTCTAGTTTAATTAGGCTTTGTGTGCAGTTTATACATTTCAGGTGCAATCACATTTATGTTCTTTAAAATTGACTTCACATTCTGAGGAAAAATTTGTGCCGTGACTGGTTTTGAAAAATCCGTTGACATATCATTTTTAGTAACCGACTTTGATTTTAAGAAATCTTTCTTTGCAAGAGAATCTAAAAAAGTAGCCAGTTTACCTAAAATTGATTGTCTTTGACTTTTAAAAGCATTAGGTTGTCGAATAACCGATGGTTTTTCAAACTTAGTTTCCATAGATTTCCTTTCATCTTTTCAATGAGTTTCTTCAACTCACTTATTGCAATGCCTTTTTCTTGTAATTGAGCTTTCAAGTCTTGAATTTCAAAATATTGTTCACGTTCTTTCAGAAATACGTTTCACTGATTTTCTTTGAAAGCTTTGTCATTTTTTATCTGTTCTTAACATTACTGTAAAGCAAGTTCAAGATTGATAGCATGTTGTTGAAGTGCTTCAAAACTCTTTGATGTTGTATTACTTTTTGAAAGCTCTTTTTCAAGACGTTCACATTTGACAACTTGGTCCACATAATCACATTGTAAGTCAGTGAATTCATCGAGAGTAGTGTACACACCAAGTATAGCATTCATGTGACCAACATAATAATATTCCTTGGAAAGTCGATCGATTTCATTCAAAAATTGTGTTTTTCGAGTTTCCAGTTGAGATTTGAAGGAGTCCACTTCATTTTCAAGAGAATTAAAGTATCTCAAATCAGCTACCATTTTCTCTTTTAAACACAAGTGAAATTTTTTTAAATCAACATTGATTTTTTGAATTTGGGGACAAAAACTTCCTTCGATTGTATTTTGAATGAATGGATCTATATGACCAAAATATGTTCTTTTAGCGATTGTTTGTTTGCAACGTTCCACTCCATCAAAAATCGTTTCAACACTAATTTTAAATTTGAGAAGTTCTTTAGAGCTTTTAAACTTTTGATCCTACGAAATGGATTCATCCATCCGTCTTTCTAACAAAGTTGTGTGTTCATTAAAAGGCTCTTTTGAATTTTCATTCTTAGCAAGTATATGACTCATTTTTTACCTTTCTGAAAAATATCTTTGTTCAGGTGACTTTTCACGTTGTGAAATGAACAAATCATAAAGATTATTCAAATTATTATAATCAAAAGGTCTGATTAAATCACTTAATTTTGATCGACTTTCTTGGGCAAGACGAATCGTTTCGTCAGATTCAGGGGCTAACATTAAATCAAGATTATCATTATAGCAGCCTATATCATACAAACGAGGATTCGCTCTTTGAGATTTCTTGAGGAACTCAGGTTTAACAAAACTTGTTTTAAAATTACGATTAAGCATATTCATTGTTTGAACTGACTGACCGGTTTTATATACAATATCATCCAAAACCTTGATTTTATTTTCCAAGGCAATGACTTTTTCAAGTTTTTTTTCTTCACGAGTTTTGTAAGTCTTTGTTTGATCCTCTTTTTGTTGTGACATAATGGAGATGGTCTCTTGATGTGCAACAAGCTCTTTTTTCATATAAAAAAATCTTTTGATTCAAATCACTTATTTGATAAGAATAGTTATTAATTGATTTTTGAGATTCTGTTTTGTATGACATTAATTTTGCTTTTGCTATTGCACATTCAAGCTCCACCTTCAACATATAATTCGCATCATTACGCTTTTCAAGTTCATCTTGGAACGTTTTGAGGTCTTTGAACATCAATTGATTTGTCTTTGACAGCTCATTGTTTGCTTCTTTGAAATGGTTATTTGATGATTCTAAACTTTTATTTTTTGTTTTGAAATCCTCAATTTCACCTTTTACTTTATCAACTAAAGTCTTGTTTGATGATTCCAAAAACTTGTTATGATTTTTCCTATCATCAATTTCACATTTTAGTTTATTAATTAAAGAAGCAAGCAAATCATGTTCTCTACCAAGATCATCATCATCCTGGTCAACCGTTTCTCCATTAGTACTCATATCTAATGAATCAATAGTGATGTTAGTATCACCGCCAGATATGTGTCATTAATAGACTCAGGTTGCACAAGATGTTCTCTGTTGTTGGCAAACACATTATAGTTATCATCATCATTTTGTACCTTTTTTAGAACGGCTTGTATCAAAGATGGGTCCAGAATTGTCAGAAGCATCTAGACTAACTTCTTGAACCTGTGCCATGTACATATAATGTGCTTCCAATTCTTGATCGTCAGATTCATTATCAGTGTTATCCCTCCAGCCAGCTTGCTCTGCATTCAACTGAAATGCAGCTTCCTCTTGCTTACACAATATCATCTTCTCCTTGTGATAAGCTGCATCCTTTGCC
>BQNB010013414.1:0-41527 GCA_026074375.1 Tanacetum coccineum | reverse complement strand
GAAACGTAAGCATTTTACGTAGCCAATAAAAATAAGATGAACAAAGTTGATAATTATCCTCATAATAATCATTTAACACTTGCTTGATGTAAACGTTTAATCGTTTAATGCCCGTTTACATTGAATGATCATTTTTAGTTTACGCGATTTAGCTTAACTATTACGATTTAAGAGCAAACGCGTAAAACCCTAAAAATAAATTGTGAATTACATAATGTTCATACAATGACCTAAAACATGAGGTGTTATAAGTTATGTGTGCAGGTTATGTAACTAATAATTTCACAAAAGTATGCTTGAAAATTTTTTAAATTTAAGCATAATTTAAGCATTTTAATGTGAAAAATAGGAAAAGTAATGTTCTATTTCCCATCCCCCCACTTAAATTATACAACATCCTCGTTGTATAGATTAAACATTAAAAACGGGAAATTAAAAGAATTAGAACGAGAAACTCCCCTGATGTTTTGCTTGGTAGATTCTCCAAGTTGAGTTTATGAGCAAGAATGTGTGTTGTAAATGCGTCTGGATACCAGCATGACTACAATACACATAGGATTCCAGATGATTGATACTTTGCCAACTTTGTCAGTTTCTTTTCCAGCGAGGTCCTGTGCAAAATATAGGAAAAACATACAAAATCCTATCTTGGGTATCCTACGGTTAATAAAAAATAAAAACAATAAACTGTACAGGTAGTCAATACGCCGTATCCAAAAACCAGGATACGCCGTATAGAAAGACCTGTAAAAACTATCAATACGATTCGGTCTGCCAAATACGCCATATCATGTGCATGAATACGTCGTATAGACAGATCTGACGATAAAGTTTTAAATGCAGAAAAATAAAGGACTGATAACGTCCAAACATTATGTTAGCCTTATTTTTATATAAGTAGAACAAGAATGTTATTGGTCGTCTTAGTCGTAATTAGTGTTGTTATGTAATAGGCTAGTCGGGTTTAACGGGCTTGGACTTTAAGCTAATATTGTCCATGTTTCGGGCTCAAAGCCCAAGATAAGCCAAGCCCGGCCCAATTAGAAAGCCCATACACCAACTAGAAGGCTAAGGGTATAAATAGGACCCTCTCCACACATGGAGATGGTGTTGGTTACATCTACTCCATTGTATGTGTGTGTAACTCACCAAACTCTTTCCTTCTCTCTAATCTAATATTCTTCAATTTCTTATCTATCTTTCTTCTTGCTTATTTCGTGCTTACTATGGGTATTGGTTAGCTTATTGTTGTGTTTGGATCTTAATATATTGGGATAACAAGTGGTATCAATCACCAAGGGGTTGATTGTGTTTGTGATTCGTGGTTCAAAAACAAAACAAGAAACTTATTCATAAATTTTTTTCTTTACCTCAGATTTGATTCTTTTTCTTTCTTTTCGTGTTGTAGGATTCACACAGTAAGGGTGCGCTTGCATAATATCTAGTTTGTAGTCAAAAAGAGGGTGTGTTTTATTTTAATATAAAACATGTGTGTTGTGCGTTTCAAACAGTAGGGTGCGTTTGATTTGAATACAAAATGTTTGTTTTGTTTGAATAAAAAAAGTGTGAGTATTTGGTTTGAAAAAAAGAACACTTTTTGATTCAAAAAATATTGCAACGAGGTTAATCTTTCTAAGTTTGTAGCTTATTTGATTTGAGCTTCATACCCTAGTCATAGCTTATGTGGATTCCTATTAAGCTTATTTGTAACTTTCGTGACTTATTTTTCAAGCAAAGGTGTTCTTCATAGTGGTTTGACACAAGGAAGTACTTGTTTTTGTTTGTTAGTCGATATTTAGCAAGAAAACAAAAACATAGTAGAACTAGAGGTTTGGCTGTGGTCCCCAAGTTCAAACAGAGGTTTGCTATTTGCCTCCGTAGAGGTTTGCCGTAGAGGTTTGCCATAGAGGTTTGCCATAGAGGTTTACCGTAGAGGTTTGCCGTAGAGGTTAACCATAGAGGTTTGATATAGGTTATAGCGGTTTATTCCTTTTCATGGTTTATCTAAACGAAACTCTGTCCGTTTAAAAAGTCAACAGCGGTTTGGTAATTTCTAGTCAACAACGGTTTGCCATTTCGCAGAGGTTTGCCATTCTCATAAAGGTTTACCAATTTGCCAGCGGTTTGCCATTCTCGCAAAGGTTTGTCGTTTGGCAGAGGTTTGTCGTTTGGCAGAGGTTTGTCGTTTGGCAGGGGTTTGTCACTTGACAGCGGTTTGGTGAATAGGTTTAAGAAGATTTATACTTTTCATTGTACTTGGGAAACAAAACTCTGTCCATGTGATTCCAAAGCAGTGGTTTGTTAAATTGCTATCTAAGAAATATAAAAACCACAATCTAATTACAACACTTCATAATACTTAAGATCTGATATCCATTCCCAACTACATCAAAATGTCAAATACCAATACCAATTTGCAAACTCAAAAATCAAATGCTCTTCACAATGCCATCATGGAAGCAGGTGGTAAAGACCGTCCACCAATGTTAGCACCTGGTAATTACGTTCAGTGGAAATCCAGAATCAAGAGATACATCAAAACCAAACCTAACAATGAACTCATTCACTATTGTCTCCAAAATCCACCTTATAAATTCAAATGGACTGGGAAGACTGTTCTAGTTGCAGAAGGTAGTTCAGAAACCACTACAGAAGGGTATATGGAGAACTATAAGAATGTGTTACAAGACATAAGGAACCAATTGGATGCTGAAGCTGAAGCTGTTCAGATAATTCTCACAGGGATAGATAATGATATCTACTCTACAGTCGATGCTTGTCTAAATGCATGTGAAATGTGGAAAGCTATCGAAAGGTTAAAACAAGGTGAATCAATCAATTTCAAGATCTTGAAACAATTTATATTGGGAATTTAGAAAATTGACATCACGGGATGGTGAATCACTTGAATCGTATTACTCAAGGTTTTACAAGATGATGAATGAGCTTGTCAAAAATCAGTGTGATGTTACCAATCATCAAGTAAATGTTCAGTTCTTACTTCAATTACAACCAGAATGGCAAAGGTTTGTGACGCTTGTTAAGCAAAGTTAAGAATTAAAGACTGTCTCCTACCACAAACTTTATGACATCCTGAAGCAACACTAGAACGAAGTCAACGAGATAAGAGCTGAAAGACTAGCACGTACTGCTAATCCACTTGCACTTGTTGCTCACCAACAACCAGTTTTCCATCCTCAAAACCATCCTAATCACTACACTCAAAATTCCTTAACTAAATCACAACAAGCTGCTACCAAAAACAGAGGTAAAGCAATTGTCAACTCTCCTCTACCAACTTATGATCAAGAACCTACTATGGTTGCTGAAGATGATGAAATGTCAAAGGAAAAGGATTTTGATAAACTCATGGCTTTAATTTCTCTATCATTCAAGAAAATCTATAAACCTACCAACAACAACCTCAGAACTTCATCAAACACCAGTAGAGCTAATCAGGATAACTCTCCAAGAATCAGCAGAGGTACTGGGTATGATAATTAGAGGAAAATTAATATTGCTGGGGCTAGGGAGAATATAGGTACACCGGTAGTGCAGCAGTCTAGGATTTAGTGTTATAATTGCAAGGGATATGGGCATGTAGCAAGGGAATGTCAGAAACCGAAACGGGCAAAGGATGCAGCTTATCACAAGGAGAAGATGCTATTGTGTAAGCAAGAGGAAGCTGAATTTCAGTTGAATGCAGAGCAAGCTGGCTGGAGGGATAACACTGATGATGAATCTGACAATCAAGAATTGGAAGCACATTATATGTACATGGCACAGGTTCAAGAAGTTACTCTAGATGCTTCTGACAATTCTGGACCCATCTTTGATACAAGCCATTCCAAAAAAGGTACAAAATGATGATGATAACTATAATGTGTTTGCCAATGACAAAGAACATCCTGTGCAACCTGAGTCTATTAATGACACATATCTGGCGGTGATACTAACATCACTATTGATTCATTAGATATGAGTACTAATGGAGAAACGGTTGACCAGGATGATGATGATCTTGATAGAGAACGTGATTTGCTTGCTTCTTTAATTGATAAACTAAAATGTGAAATTGATGATAGCAAAAATCATAATAAGTTTTTGGAATCATCAAACAAGACTTTAGTTGATAAAGTGAAAGGTGAAATTGAGGATTTCAAAACAAAAAATAAAAGTTTAGAATCATCAAATAACCATTTCAAAGAAGCAAACAATGAGCTGTCAAAGAAAAATCAATTGATGTTCAAAGACCTCAAAAAGTTCCAAGATGAACTTGATAGATATCATGATGTGAATTATGCGTCAAAGGTGGAAATTGATTGTGCAAAAGCTAAAGGGGATTTAATGTCAAACAAAATGGAATCTAAAAAGTCATTTAATGAATATACTCAAAGATGATCGATATTAAATCAAACTAAAAATAAAACGATTTTCAGAAATGAAAAAAGAGCTTTTTTGCCATCAAGAAACTATCTCCATAATGTCACAAGAAAAAGAGGCTCAGATTAACTTTTACAAAACTCGTGAAGACAAATTAATTGAAAAAGTCATTGCTTTGGAAAATAAGGTCAAAGCTTTGGATGATATTGTTTACAAAACCGGTCAATCAGTTCAAACAATAAATATGCTTAATCATTAATTGTAAAACGAGTTTTTGTTAACCTAGTTCTCCAAGAAAAGATCAAAGACAGAATCCTCGTCTGTATGATATAGGTTGCTATAATGATAATTTTGCTTTAATGTTAGCCCATGAATCTGACGAAACGATTCGTTTTGCCCAAGAAAGTCGATCAAAATTAAGCGATTTAATCAGACCTTTTGATTATGAAAAATTGAATAATCTTTATGATTTGTTCGTTCCACAACGTGAAAAGTCGTCTGAACAACGATATTTTTTAGAAAGGTAAAAAATGAGTCATACACCTGTCAAGAATGAAAATTCAAAAGAGTCTTTTAATAAACAAACAACTTTGTTAGAAAAACGGATGGATGAATCCATTCTGTGGGATCAAAAGTGTAAAAGCTCGAAGAACTTTTCAAAATTAAAAGTAGCGTTGACATGATTTTTGATGGAGTGGAACGTTGCAAACAAACAATCGCTAAAAGAACATATTTTGGTCACATAGATCCATTCATTCAAAATACAATTGAAGGAAATTTTTGTCCCTAAATTCGAAGAATCAATAAGATTAGAAAAATTTCACTTGTGTTTGAAAGAGGAAATGGTTTGCTAGTGAGATACTTTAATTCTCGAACCTGAAGTAGACTCCTCAAATCACTCAACTGGAAACTTAAAAAAGACAGTTTTCTTTTTGAATGAAATCGACCGACTTTCCAGAGAGTATTATTATGCTGATCACATGAATGTTGTACTTGGTGTGTATACTACTCTCGATGAATTTACTGATTTACAATGTGATTATGTAAACCAAGTTGTCAAATGTGAATGTCTTGAAAAAGAGCTTTCGAAAAGTAAAACAATGTCAAAGAGTTTTGAAGCACTTTAGAAACATGCGATTAATCTTGAACTTGCTTTACAACAATGTAAAGAACAGATAAAAATGACAAAGCTTTCAAAGAAAATTCAGTCCAAACGTATTTTTTGAAAGAATGTGTAAACAATATTTTAACATTCAAGACCTTTGGAAAGCTCAATTACAGACAAAGGAATTGCAATAGTGAGTTGAAGAAACTCAAAGAAAAAGATGAAATAAAATCTGTAGAAATTAAGTTTGAAAAATCATCGGTTATTTCACAACCGAATGCTTTTAAAAGTCAAAGACAATTAATTTTAGGTAAACTGACTACTTTTTCAGATTCTCTTGCAAAGACATATTTTTCAAAGTCAAAGTCAGTTACCACAATTAATGTGTCTAATAATTTTTCTAAACCAGTCACTGTAAATTTTGCCTTAGAATATGTAATATCAATTTTAAAGAACACAAATGTGATTGCTCTAGGAATGTATAAAGTGCACACAAAGCCTAATCAAACTAGAACACCACAGTTGCCTCAAGACATTAGGAAAACTAACAAACGCGTGTCTTTCTCTACAGGAGTAATTCCCACTACTAGTGTTAGCAGACCACAGCTTAAGAGCAATCAATTAGAAGATAGAGTCATGCCTAACAATAGTCAAGGGAAGAAGCAAGAAGTAGAAGACCACCATAGGAATTTTAAGTTTTCAAATAATAAAACGTCTGTAACTACGTGTAATGACAGTTTGAATGCTAAGACCTCGAATGTAAACTTTGTTTGTGTTACTTGTGGAAAATGTGTGCTAAATGACAATCATGATATGTGTGTTCTTCATTGCATTAATGGCGTGAATTCTAGGACTAAACAGCCAATTGCTCTGCCTATTAGTACTAGAGAACCCAAACGAACTATGAAACAATCTGTTGCAACACCCCTAAGAGAACAGTTGCCACAAAATCCACTGTCAAGAAACCTAAAAGCATAATTAGGAAGCTATATGAGCAAGTTAGTAAGACATGTAGTTGGTGGTATCCTAAGTTTACACCATCCGAATACAAATGCAAACCTAAGTCCCCAATAGGAAATGTCAACACAAATGTTAGTATGCCTCTAGCAAATGCATCTAGAACTGATAATATTTTGGAACCTATGAATCCTAGGTGTTCCACTCTGTCCAATACTCCATTGTCTTCTAATTCTTTTGCAGCTCGTAGAGATAATTCTATTCATCGTCGACTCTGTGTGCTCAAAGCACGTGACGGGAAATCTCAAGCTTCTAAGTAATTTTGTGGAGAAATTTCTGGGTATAGTGAAGTTTGGAAATGATCAAATTGCACCGATTCTATAAAACCCCCAAATTTACAACGCAGCGGAATATCACTTTGGGGTGCTACTTCATAATACATGCACACGAGTTACAGTAAACAACTTCAAAAGAGACGTTTATAAAACAAAATCACATTCGATTTATTTAAAAAGAAGATTAGAGTTACAAGGTCCCAAACTAGTTTTATAAAATATAATTCTAGCGAGTCGCATCACGACTCGTTTTCTTAAAATCACATTTATCGAATGTACAAAATTTTACCGAGTTTCAATCCTTGATATCCGCGTTCCGTCCCATCCAAGCCATCACAAGCTCCTAAACTTGAGATACATGCTTAAAAACGTCAACACAATGGTTGAGTGAATTCATAGAGTTTTCAAGTAACAATTAGAACATATAGTTGGTTCCACAAAACATTTATAACCTTAGAACGCAGTTTGGTTCCACCAAAAACATGTATGGCTTGTAGCTAGGCAAGCCACACCACATTTCCAACTTTCATGAGCCCGTGTACCGAACCTTAACACTTTTATCATTATAGATAAATAAGTGATCGGGTAGTATGCCACTACCCATTTCTCAATACAAAATGTCCATTACAGGGTGCTCACCTTCGGATTCATACCCCGGACAGGGTGGTCAAACCCAATAGATCTATTTAATGCATTCAGTGTTTACCTCCTCAGTAATTAACGAGTACACAGTCAAAGGCATAAACTCATGACAATGAAATCATATCATCATTTCAAAACACTTGTGTTCTATTTTTCGCAACAACATCATCCAGCACGTATAAAACTGCTTATGCTCAATTTATAAAACAAGCAACAACAAGTACGTTTAAAACTACTTGCGTTCCACTTTTCAGAACAAGCAACAACAAGTACACATAATATTACTTGTGTTCTATTTTTCAAAACATGCATGTATCCCCCTCACGGGTTTATAAAACATACAAAGCATTTAAAAGCGAGACTATGAACTCACCTTGATCGAAGACCACGATCAATACTCAATAAATCACGAAACGTCACTGATAACGAACTCGAGCGCGACCTATAATTATGTCGCTCGGTTACTATATAATAAAGTACGATCAAATGATGCGTACATCGCAACGATAGAAATCGTATAAAATACACACGTGATGAAAAATCCTCTTGTGCGACCTAGATCCTAACACTTAGTATACTTTAGATACCATCTTTCTTTCAAACATAAGTTGTATCACTTTATTGGAAACTTTCTATTTTCAGAAACTTTCTATTTTTAAAAAGTTACTATTTTCGGAAAGTTACCACTTTTAGTAAGTCCGAGTATCTAAGTGTATTTTTAATACCTTAGTACTTATTTACATTATCACATTCTCACGTTCAACGATCTTTATAAAAGTTTCTATTTTTAGAAACGTCCTCATCCGTTAAAATTGTTAAACCCAAAATATCATGATCGTAATAATAATAGTGATTACCATCTTTATAAAAACCCAACAAGTTTCATGTTAACCCTTTTGACATAATAAAGTCAATGTTTGACTTTATTTGACTTTTATAAACATATACATTTTTCTTAAATCTGACCCGTCCGAAACGACCCACTAAATCACATTTTCACGACTCGGACTCTAAAGCAATTTGATGCGAAACGACGTTTCGGACAAACTTTGTTTGTTTTTAGCCGAGACCCGAAACTCGACGAAAAATGACAAATGCCCCTGCAAGAATCTGCCAGCAACTATTACATTTCTAATAAATTGCAGAAATTTGACTTTCAGTTTTGACCCGTTATTATGCGATTTTAAAACTAACAAGCCTCCCGGTAAAGTAAAACGACATTCCGAAACCACTTTTCGTGTGTTCGCCGGAAGGCTAAACTGACTCGAAAGTGCCTCAAATTGTCGATTTTCGGATCTGGCCAGCTTAATTAAATAACCGAAATAGCTGTTTGGAAATTAAAATTTCCAAACTTGTTTCCGCGTAACTTACTTCGTTTTTAAGAGTTACGTGACGATCCACATATTGATACGATCGTTAGGACGAACTCTATCATATTTCTAAATCAAAAATCAGATTTTACAAAATCTTGAACCTCGAAATACGAGCCAAACTTTCTGCTCGAATTTGTACTTTTCGAAACCCGTCAAAACCATATTTTTGGCTTCCGACAACATTAAATCAACATCACCTAGCCTATATTTATCATCCAACATCATTTCTAATCTAGTCTAGCGCAAGATTCAATCGGATTTCATCACATGCAATTATCGAAACTCAATCAAATGACGAAAATAACATAATACAAGTAATTAAATACTTACAACGCACTTCAAAAATCGATTTCGGCTTCCCTCTTTTGACCTAGGTTTTTCGAACTCATCCCAGACACAAACCCACAACTTTTAAAGCAAACCCCCGCTAGCATGAATAACTCATTCCATATTTCTAAACAATGGTTTCGACTCATTACGACACGAACTCGAACCAATCCAAAATTCGAGAATACTCAATGCATGTGTGATTTCTGTGTAGATAGTTCGTATCGCGAGAGGGATTAAAATTTATATAATGGATCGTATGCATGTCGGTCGTGAGGTGGTTATTGGTGGTGGTGTTGCCGTCGGTGGTGGAGGAGCAAAAAGGGAGAAGAGTAAAAATTTTTGTAAAAAGAAAATGAGTGTGTGTGGTGGTCTATTTATAGGAAAATACTTTAGGCTATTGACAATTTTGGCCCCTTAATTTCCAAAGTCTTTATAAATTATAACACAAGGTGTTTTGTTTCTCTTTAACCACCGACCAAAGGCCGGTTTTTATAAACTCGTATTTATTTTTTATTCCCGTCAAACTTTATTTAGAATAAATCATTTTATAAAATGTTAACTCCAACTAAAAACACGACTTTTTAAACACGGTATTTAAAGAAAACTCGGGGAAACCGATAAAAACACAAAAATTGATTATAATTTCGCTCGCTCGGAGCAAAAAATAAGAAAATTATCTAATTTTTCTCAAACGTTAAAACGAATAGAAATTCGAAACACGACTTGCGAAATAGCCAAAAATAATAATTTTTATCAAATCGCCCAAAACAAAAAATGATTATTTCATATCAATCGTAGAAAATAGATAATGGCTCGGGATAATCGTCGGCCTAATACTCGGGTTGTTACATTCTACCCACCTTAGAGCGCCGTCCCGGTGCTTAATTCAACTTATTCGTCCTAGAGCTCGACTCATGTGAGATATAAGGCCTTTCATCTCGAACGAATTCATGCGTCTCACACGACGGATACCGACGTTACATCGCTAAAATACGAGGCGAAAAATCTAACACAAAAACAAGGTATATCTTTTGCCTTGTCAAAAAGAGGTACATAAACAAGCTACGAAAATATTAGGTAAAAATCATCACGTCGTTCTCAAAGGAAGACTTTAAACGAAAGATCAACCCAAATCTGAGTTTGGTGATCATGCCAACAAAACAAATGAACATTGCTACGCAAAACCAAAACATACGTCGCTAACCAAAACCAAAATATACGTTGCTAACCAAAACCAAAATATACGTCGCCCTCCCGGTCTTATTTAATAATGCACCACCGGTTGCGAAGACATTCCGGAGTACATATGACTCCATCAAACGCATTATAGCATTATTTATACATAATCACAAAATCACATATTCACATATTCGCCACTTTATAGCGACTTCACATTTTAGCCTAGCTTTACTTAGGCATTTTATCACGCTTGCTTATGATTAAGCCTTAGCAAATAAACCATGCTAGCTTACTATGAACCTTCGCAAATAAACCATGCTAGATTACTATGAAGCCTTCGCAAATATACCATGCTAGCTTACTATGATGCATTCGCAAATAAACCATGATAGCTTACTATGAAGCCTTCGCAAATAAACCATGCTAGCTTACTATGAAGCCTTCGCAAATAAACCATGGGTGGGCGTACCCAGCCGACCCATACCATATCATATATCTGACAATAGCATTTAGACAATTTAGTTTACATACTTTTTCACATAATCAGGCAGCGGAGATTCCGTCGATCCCATTTCGCATTATACCATGCTTGCTAAATAGTTAAGCCGTTTTGACAATGATCCTTCAGGTAAACACACCCATCCGATCCAACTTTTACTCATATCCGAGTAGACATACCCATCAATCCAAAACTTAATGCCACATTATTGGCAACACTAAAGCGACTTAAGCGCTTACTATTAACCAAAAGCACCTAAACACGTAGAGCACATTTTGTGCATACTCGGCAGCGATAATCCCGCAAGAAAACATAAAAGGTCATAGAATATGTTGATGTTTTAAGCAATGTTTTTCAGGAGATCAATAAGCACGAGGTGCAAGGGATACATTGGTGGTCTTATATTTTGGATGTCTTAAGCATGAAGATTTGGTTGCATTACATTTTAGGATAATTGTTATGAACTTAAATCTTGTATTTTGAACAATGAACATGTAAAGCTTCGGGCTTTTGTAAGAACACTTTGCTAAATCCAATGTATCAGTTTTAAACGGCTTTTAATGGTCGTTATTTTATATATCTTGTGTTATTGATCTATGAAGTACCACCCCCAACCTATATTCCGATGCGACCCAATTTGGGGGTGTTACAGTTTGGTATTAGAGCCAGGTTATAGAGAACCAGTTCAAATGTTTTTGCTGGACTATAACCATTTTCAAACATTGCATTCAGACAAAGGGATTTTCACGGGACATATATACATACACTACTTGTTACGTTAGTTGGTTAAGACTAGATGCACTTAGGATTGATATACATGTTATGGTATAAATGTATATTACTATACGAGTCTTATATTAAATACGAATATAAGCTATTTTTGATTTTCAGATACAGTCATGTTGGATTCTGAGGATTCCACGGTTACATACACTGCTGTGTCCAGCCCATTTGTGGATTTGCCAGATATCGGATCACCAGGAGTCGATGGACCACCCGTGATGCCAGAGGACCATATGCCTATGTGGTAGCTGCTTTTCAGGCCCCGCCATCTCCTGATTATGTGTCGGGTCCTGAGTACCCACCTTCACCAGAGTTTGTTCCAGAGCCTGTATACCCGGAGTTCATGCCACCAGAGGATGAGATACTACCAGCTGAGGATCATCTACTACCTGCTGCTGTCTCACCTACTTCTGATTCACCAGGCTATGTTCCTGAGTCAGATCCTGAGGAGGATCTGGAGGAGGATAATGATGAGGACCCTATGGAGGATCCTGCCGATTATCCTGCCGACGGAGGAGACGATGGCGATGATGAGGATGAGTCATCTGATGATGACGAGGATGAGGATGTTGATATTGAGGGGGATGAGGAGAAGGAGGAGGAGCACCCAGCTCCTGCCGACTCTACAGCTGTTGCTTTACCAGCTGTTGATCAGGCCCCATCTGTTGAGGAGACTGAGCCATTTGAGACCGATGAGTCTGCGGCCACACCACCACCACATCCTGCATACCGGGTTACTGCTAGGATATCGATCCGAGATGAGCTACCTACACCATTCTGGTCTGATACAGAGGTTGCTAGACTCCTTGCTATACCTACTCCACCACCATTACCACTTTCCCCATGATCATCACCATTGCCTCAGATTCCTTCTCCACCACTACCCCCGATACTATCACCACTACCACTATCACCACCTCTACCTATATCATCTCCATCACCTTCTAGTCCTATTTGTTCGTTGGGTTATCGAGCTGCGATGATCCGGCTGAGAGCTGAGGCCACATCTACTTCCTATTCACCACCGCCACACATCATACAATCCCATACCAGAGCAGATACACCACCATCAGGTACCCCACCATCGGGGACACCACCACTTTTACCCATACCGCTACCTACTTCATCACCACCTTTGCATCTACTCTTTATTGACCGTAGATCAGACAGACTCGAGGTTACCTTACCGTCTCGGAAGAGGTTAGGTATCACTCTCGGTCTGAGATATGAGGTAGGAGAGAGCTCGTCTGCCCCTACTGCTAGACCTCCTGGAGGTTTTAGGGTGGACTATGGTTTTGTTGCTACCATAGACAAGGAGATTATGCGGGATCTAGAGAGAGATGTCAGTTATGGGATCACCGACACTTGGGATGAGATGCTGGTAGACATGCCAAGGGCACCAGCGACTGATGACACAGAGTTGGGTCGACGGATGACACAGTTTACCACTAGGGTTAGGCAAGACACAGACGAGATCTATACGAGGTTAGATGATGAGCAGTCTGAGCAACAGCTGATGGCTGGTCGGCTCAACATGCTGTATAGGGATATGCGTGCACATGCTCGTACTGCTAGGCTCATAGAGGCTGAGGACAGGATGTCTTGAGAGGCTTGGGGATGATCCATGGATGCGAGTGACTTTGCGCGTGTAGAGGTTATCTCGTTACATACTCAGGTGGTAGCACAGCAGGCAGTGATTACAGAGCTACAAGCAGCAGACCGCAGGAGACAGGCGGCGATTTCAGAGATGCTGGCGGCAGACCGCAGGAGACAGGAGCAGTTCATAGAGGCACTGAAGCTGCTAAAGAGACTTCAGACGCAGATGACAGAGTTCGAGAGACAGCAGGGACCCGCCAAAGGTCCTGCATAGCCAGATGCACCAGAGGAGGCTGGTAGCAGTTCATAGATCGTGTTATGGCTAGTTATTTTGTATAGCCTACTAAGTATTACGGGTTAACTCTAGTAGTATTGGCCGTTAGGTTGATGTTATATTTTTTTATTGTAAGACCTAATCGTTGTGATCATTTTGTATCTGAACCAATCATGTATGTTTTCTAATTAAATATAGAATGGTGGTATTATGTCATGTCTGTAATCAAATTTATTATTAATGAATGTCGATTTAGTTACACCATTGTTAACTTCAATTCACTTGTATATTTCATTGGGTGTTGTGATCTCTCTTTACTTATTGTGTATATGTCATGTCATGGTTATGATTTTACGAAATCTAACGGGTATTATATTTTCTTATGATTGAAGAAAATGACACCAAAAAGAGCCACAAGGTCAAACATAGCCCCAAAAACAACCAACACCACATCTGTCACTAATGCCCATCTTCATGCAATGATTAACCAAGGTGTTACTGCCGCTTTGGCAGCACGTGATGCTAACAAAAATACGAATGGCGATGATAGCCATATTTCAAGAGCGGGTGTTAGAAGGACATAATGAACTGCCTGTGAATGTACTTACACTGACTTTCTCAAATGTAAGCCATTAAACTTCAAAGGCACGAAATGATTTGCCGGTCTATCTCAATGGTTTGAAAGAATGGAGTCTGTTTTCCACATCAGTAATTGTATAGTTGAGAATCAAGTCAAGTTTGTACTTCCACTCTCTGTTCAGTTGCTTTAACATGGTGGAACACCCATGTCAAGACAGTCGGTCATGATGCCGCTTACGGTATACCTTGGAAAACACTCATGAAAATGATGACTGACAAATATTATCCTCGAAATGAAATCAAGAAACTGGGAATATGGAGGATTAGGGATTCTGAAGGTGACAGGGGTACGACTTGCAAGTTTCTACTCAATGCTTTCCAGGGAATTGGTTTCGTTATGCGGAGGATGTTTCCCGTAAGATCTGATAAAATTGTGAAAAATATGTCGATGATCTTCTCCAACAGATTCCATGGAGTGTAGCTTGGCGATTCTAAACAAAGGCAATGCTAGATGCAGTTGAAATCGGCAACTGAACTAATGGGAGTAAGAAAAATCCCGCATACTTTTGCTGAACACCTAGGGACAGATAGTAAGAGGTAGTTTGAGGACACCTGCAAAGGAACACTCCAAACACAAATACAACCACAAAAAAAAACAGAGCAGGAACACTGGACCGAGCATACACTGCGGATCCTGGTAGAAGTAAAACCTAGGGGGTGTCTAAAACCCAACATGCGCTAATGCAATTAACACCTCGATGGTCCGTGTGCTCTAATTGCACATACAAATGTAAAACTTCGTTGGCCTCATTTTGCCCGTGCACTGTAGGTGTAGGCAAAATGCCAATAAAATAGATAATAACAATCTAGAAGGGCACTGGGTCGGAGTCGAAGCCTACTTGCTATGGAACGTGTGGAGTTCAGGGACATTATTTAAGAGGGAATGTCCAAAGTGAAGATCACTAAACAACCGTAGTATAACAAAGTTAGAGATGGTGGCAATGCTCAGCCAAAAGTATATGCGGTAAGGCATGCGGGGACAAACCCAGACTCCAACGTCGTGAACGGGTTGTTTTCCTTCTAGACAATTGTATTGCTTTTCTAATCTTATTCGTATGGTGCCTTGTGTAGGAGTTTTGTGTCTACTGCATTTAGCTCCCAAATTGATATCACACCGACTGCATTAGATCACTATTATGACGTTAAACTAGTCGATGAGAGAATAATTAGGTTGAACACTATCCTTAGTGGTTATACATTAAACATCCTGAACCACCCATTCAACATAGACATAATGCCCATAAAACTTGGTAGTTTCGACGCTATAATTGGTATGGATTGGTTGGTAAAGTACAAAGCAATCATTGTGTGTGCCGAGAAGATCGTTCATATCCCCTGGGGAAATGAAACTCTAATTGTTCATGGTGACGGAAGCAACCGGGGACACGAGGCTCATCTACACATTATCTCGTACACCAAAACACAAGAATACATGCTAAAAGGATGTCCAGTAATTTTGGCAAACGTTACTATAAAGGAGACGGAAGACAAGTCGAAGGAGAAGCGACTTGAGGACGTGCCAATCGTCCGGGATTTTCCTGATGTATTCCCTGAGGACTTGTCGGGTCTTCCTCTGACTCAACAAGTGGAATTTCAAATCGATTCCTGGTACTGCACCCGTAGCCCGGACACCTTATCGATTGGCACCTTTTAAAATGAAAGAGTTGTCGGAGCAACTGAAAGAACTATCTGACAAAGGCTTTATAAGACCTAGTTCCTCACTCTGGGGAGCTACGGTCTTGGTTGTCAAGAAGAAAGACGGATCATTCCGAATGTGCATTGATTATCATGAATTGAATAAACTAACGATGAAGAACCGTCATCCGCTCCCAATAATTGATGATTTATTTGATCAGCTTCAAGGGTGGAGTGTCTACTCGAAGATCGACCTAAGGTCGGGTTATCACCAACTGAGGGTTCGAGAAGAAGACATTCCGAAGACCGCTTTCAAAAGCCGTTACAGCTATTATGAATTTCAAGTTATGCCATTTGGTTTGACAAACGCACCTGCCTTATTCATGGACCTTATGAATCGGGTATGCAAACCATATCTGGATAAATTCGTAGTTGTCTTTATTGATGATATTTTGATATATTCGAAGAAGAAGCAAGAACATGAAGAGCACCTTAAGTTAATCTTAGAATATCTTCAGGCAGTTCTGGAATTGATTAAGAAAGAGATGTTGTATGCTAAGTTCTCTAAATGTGAATTTTGGATTCCTAAGGTACAATTTCTCGACCACGTGATTAATAGTCTCCAAATGTGAATTTTGGATTCCTAAAGTACAGTTCCTCGGTCACGTGATCGATAGTGAAGGAATTCATGTGGATCCAGCCAAGATAGAATCCATTAAGGATTGGACATCTCTTAAGTCACCAATGGAGATTCGTTAATTTTTAGGTCTTGCTGGGTACTATCGAAGATTCATTGAAGGGTTTTCGAAGATCGCCAAACCTATGACCAAGCTCACCCAGAAGAAGGTTAAGTTTGAGTGGGGCGATAAACAAGAAGCAGCTTTTCAACTGTTGAAGCAAAAGTTGTGTAGTGCACCAATCCTTGCATTACCTGAAGGGAGCGAAGATTTCATCGCATACTGCGACGCTTCAAAGAAGGGTTTGGGCGCTGTGTTGATGCAAAGAGAAAAGGTGATTTCTTATGCATCACGCCAGTTAAAAATTCATGAGAAGAACTATACAACGCATGATTTGGAACTTGGAGCAGTAGTGTTCGCTCTCAAGATTTGGAGAGCTTACAACACATTCTTGATCAGAAGGAACTAAACATGAGACAACGCCGATGGTTAGAGTTACTTAGTGATTACGATTGCGATATTCGTTATCACCCAGGAAAAGCCAATGTCGTTGCTGATGCTTTAAGCAGGAAAGAACGAGAACCACCGTTAAGAGTTCGAGCCTTGGTTATGACTATTAGTTTGGACCTTCCCAAACAAATCTTGAATGCTCAGACTGAAGCACGAAAACCAGAGAACATCAAGAATGAAGATGTTGGAGGAATGTTGATTGAAAACGCTAAATTTCCAGAAGCGATTAGAGAACAAAAGTTGGAACCACGTGCGGATGGAACCCTGTGCCTCAATGGCAGGAGCTGGTTACCTTGTTATGGCGATTTGCGGACTGTGATCATGCACGAATCCCACAAATCAAAATACTCTATTCATCCGGGTTCCGACAAAATGTACCAAGACATGAAGAAGCTATATTGGTGGCCCAACATGAAAGCCGACATAGCCACTTATGTTAGCAAGTGTTTGACCTGTGCTAAGGTCAAGGCCGAACATCAAAGGCCATCAGGATTGTTGGTACAACCCAAGATACCTGAATGGAAGTGGGACAACATCACTATGGATTTTGTCACGAAGCTTCCTAAGACGTCTCAAGGCTATGACACAATTTGGGTGATCGTTGACCGACTCACTAAGTCTGCGATCTTCACACCAATGAGAGAGACCGATCCTTTGGATAAACTTGCAAGATTGTACCTAAAGGAGGTGGTCACGAGGCATGGAATACCCGTCTCAATCATTTGTGATCGTGACCCGAGATTCGCATCCAATTTCTGGAGGTCACTTCAGAACGCTTTGGGTACAAATTTGGATATGAGTACTGCGTACCATCCACAAACAGACGGGCAAAGCGAGAGGACCATTCAAACTCTCGAGGATATGCTGCGTGCTTGTGCAATCGACTTTGGAAAGGGTTGGGTTAACCATTTGCCATTAGTCGAGTTCTCATATAACAATAGCTATCACGCTAGCATCAAGGTTGCACCATTTGAAGCACTTTACGGTCAAAAGTGTCGTTCACCCGTTTGTTGGGCCGAGATTAGAGAAGTTCAACTTACTGGTCCAGAAATAGTTCAAGAAACAACTGAGAAGATCGTCTAGATCAAGCAAAGGATGCAAGCCGCCCGTGATAGGCAAAAGAGTTACGCCAACCTAAAGCGTAAACCAATGGAATTTCAAGTCGGGGATAAAGTGATGCTTAAAGTTTCACCTTGGAAAGGGGTCATACGTTTTGGCAAACAGGGGAAATTAAACCCTAGGTATGTTAGACCTTTCAAGGTGTTAGAAAAGGTTGGAGAGGTTGCTTACAAGCTCGAGCTTCCAGAAGAGCTAAGCAGGGTTTACAATACATTTCATGTATCCAATTTGAAGAAGTGTTATACCGACGAACCGTTAGCCGTTTTGTTGGATGGACTTTATTTTGATGACAAGCTTCAGTTTGTCGAGGAACCCGTCAAGATCGTGGACCGTGAAGTTAAACGGTTGAAGCGAAGCCGCATTCCACTAGTCAAGGTTCGATGGAACTCCAGGAGAGGTCCTGAGTTCACATGGGAACGCGAAGATCAATTCCAGAAGAAATACCCACATCTATTCGCAAAGAACGTACCATCGACAAGTGCCACGTCTTGAGCCTTAAGGACAAGGCTCGCTTAACGGGGGAAGTATATAACACCCTGTGTTTTAGGGTCATTGACGTCGTCAATAAATCTACTATTTATTTTTGGTGTTGTACGCGTTTGCTTTTAATCGTAATCGTTAAGTTATATCACGTAAGTTAAAAATGATCATTCAATGTAAACGGGCGTCAAACAAATTAAATGTTTACATCAAGCAAGTGTTAAGTAATTATTTTGAGGATAATTATTAACGTTGTTCATTTTATTTTGTTGGTTACGTAAATTGTGTACGTTTCACGATAAAATTTCATTTAGGTATACCCGGAACCACCATAATTAATCTACGTTTCAACAAATAATCACTATTATTTCCAATGATAAAAGTTTATGAAACTTTAACCATATACATCAAATGGGATGTCTCCCATTTAAAAGAAATAAACCAAGACATTCATTTGCAAAGTAATACTTTCAAATAAAGACTACACTTTATACTACAACTTATACTTTCATTTAAATGCAAGTATCCTTTCATTTCATGCAAGATAAATGGCTAGATATTTATTTCCTTATTCCATGGGGATAACCTACATCTTAGGAGACATAGAAACATAAGAACATAAAGTACCTTGTACAATTTTATAGTTAGTGAAGACTAACTCATGACTAGTGGTTTTATAAAAGATACACTTCACATTAATTGGATAGTAGATTGTTCATGGAAAGGGTTAGTAAGACTTATAACGCATGACTTAGTGGTTTTTTACCACTAGTCTCACCTTTTTTGACCACATGAGCCCCCCCACCCCCCCACTTGCCATAGTTCTTTATTGTTAGTTCTCTTTAATTTAGTTGCTCTTTACTAGGCATAACTATTACCATATAATACTTGCACCTTTCAAGAGATAACCACATACATTCAACTCTTATTAAAAATCACATAACCACTTCTCCCCTTTTTTCTTATTATAATAAAGCCACTTGCCAAACACCCTTTGTATACAAATCAATTCTTTCAACTTTTTTCACCACTTATACAAGTAAATAGGAAATATCTAAGGTCATACAAAAAACGGTTTGGAAGCATGGTTGGTTGATTAAGGAGGTTAATCAAAGAAAAAGGAAGATTAGGGTTTCTAGTTGGATTAGGGTTTTGAAAGCTTGTAAGCTTTGGTTTTTCATCTAAACAAGGGTTTAAATATTGTGGTCTACTACCTTACATCATCACAAGGTTATCTAAAAACTCTAATCACTTTACATTTATCATTTTATGTGTATATATGTTCTATATAGCAAAAAAATCATCTGTTAAGGATTTTAAACATGTAAAAAAGAGTTTATTCTTGTGTTAATTTTTTTGTATACTTTTTTTATTTTATGTGGAATTGGTAATATCATGATATAAATGGGTTTATAAGTATGGTAACATGTTGTAAGTGTAAAAAATGTATTTGTATAAATAGTAAGTAATGTTACATAAGAAAGTTATTGATGTAATAAGCCTTGTTAAGGACTTGATATTTTAGACTCATGGACACCATATAGGATCTATGGACATGTATATATGTTTGAGCATATGATATAAAAGGCTGTGGAAAAATACTGTGGGATTTTATTTGGTATTAAGTGTTTAAAAAACAAGTGTATATAATTAGTTATATAAAGGACATAAAAGGGTTGTTTGGTTTCGAATTCCAAATAGTGGGGATTACATTTTTATAAAATAATACGTCTCATGACGATTCCAGTCATATAAGGAACTTGAAAAACCAATTTATAACAAAAAATCGATGAGTAGTTTCGAGTTTTTAGCGATCAATAACGGAGTAGTTTAATAGAGTTTTTGTTATAAAACGTTGTTTTATTAATTCTACATACAGAAGGTTTGGTATTTTTACTTAATCACACATTTTTTTTTGGATTCCAAAAACAATAAGAAAAGTAAATTTTTCAATTAAATCAACGAAGAAGTTATGAATCCTTCTTACGAGAGTTTATATACTTAAAATGTATAAACGAAATACTTTTATAAAATCTCATTCCTCCCCCTTATAAAATTCTGTTCAATCTCAGGAAGTTTGATTTTTGTGTAAAACCTCATAAATAAAGATAACTTATCAATTACGAGACACCGCCACCCTTGCGTCGAAATGATTACTAAAAAAAAGGAGCCTTAAAACGAATAAAAATACGGAGTTATACGATATTTAATGTTTATAAAAGTTATGTGTTTTTATAAACTTTGAAAACATTAAAATCTTACATTTCACGCATGTGTAATGTGTACCAAATGTATAAAATGTAGTAGAGATAGAAATTTTTTTACACTTTAATTTACAACTCGACCGCGCACTCGAAGGAATTGCTAATAAATCGGGTTTAAAACGAATTTGGTTATCACCAGTTACGGTTGTACGTACATGTGTAAATCTATATAATTAACGTTTTATAACTGGGTGTGAAACAGTAAAAAGTGTTGTTCACCAGAGGACATGATATACAAAAATTTAATTATTTGATTACCGTAGTCTTAATACGAAAGCGTGGTCAAAGAAACGTATGATTCGGCCTTAAATCGAAGATATTGGCGTCGTTTTTTCTATCAAACTATTTATATAACGGGTTTAAATTTATTTAATGATTTCAGTGTCAAACAATTAGAGGGCATTGAGTCATATAGAATTGCTATACTGGTAGAAGTTATCATAAGTGCATTCGGAATTATACTGTCATTTAGTGAGTAGGTTGCTTTTGATCATTTCCGTGACGCAGTTTCTGTGATTATTTCTTGATATACGCTCACTCCAAGGTGTGGTCATTAGCACCCATCGTTTTACATGATTTGGTTTATAAGTTTTTGGGGTAAGAAAGATGCACGGTTTTTATAATTGGAACACCCACAGTGGATAATGTTTTACCTTTTGAATAGTGTTGACCTAAGTAGCTCTCAGACTCACTACCCTAGTTAGAGCCACAACATTTATCATGAACTTTCAGTTAATGTGATTGTGAGCGTGAAATGGTATGAATAAATCTATTGGGATTGACATCCCTGATTCGGGTGATTAGCTTTCACTGGGGCATACGAACAGTATACCATCGCGCGCGAACATAGAATGTTGTGGGTCTTGAACATCATCACGGGCAATGTAGGCTATTTATATGGTATCATTTATGTACGAAGCTTCAGTGTCATGAGCTTAGGGCATCGTTAATTACATTTATATAATGTATGACTATTGGTTGCATTATCATAACTGGGAAATCTTGTGGTCCTACCAATATACAGTGTTTATCAAAACCTATGAATTCTCCAAATATTGTTGACGTAGTAGAGAAAGCAATGTTTTTAAGGTGGTTTAATTAGCACGAGGTGAAGGGATACATTGGGTTGTTTTGATTTGGTATAATGCATTTAGATTTTGTCGCATTACATTTTTGTATATCTGTCATGGGCTTAGTAAATCATTTGTATTTTGAACAAACGTGAACAAGTGATGCTTAGGGCTGCTTGTAACAAACGCTCTTTGTTATATCAATGTACAGTTTTTAACGACTTTTTGGTAGGTTCTATTATTATATGTGTTATTGAGCTATGATAGTAAACACGCCCCGGATAACCTTATTCGCTGAGGGGACCCATTTGGGGGTATAACCAATATAAATGTGGTCCCTACTCCAAGAATTCCCCAATATGAGTACGCGCCAAATCATAGATAGCCATATACAACCGGATTTAGACTTATAAAAGAGAAAAATCAAAACCGAGTTTTTAAGTGTGCTAATCTATACCCGCACCGCACTCCCTCACCCCCCCCCCCCCCCCCCCCTAACCCAAAAGGTACAATTTTGCAGAGGGAGGTAAAAGAGCAAAGAGGTCGTGCAACGTATTCAATTTCAATAGGAGACATCGTGTATTCATATACTTTTGAGAGATCGTTCTGTGTTTGGTATCATGTCGTTAACTCGGTTAGTTTACTTGGCTAAATTATTACTCTCGTTGTATTTATTATAACATGCTGACAGGATCCAATACCTTCGGGTTATTGCCCATCCTAGTATGAAGATCTGAATGTTTGGTTATTAGTTTATATTGATTTCTTGTTTTATCGTTGAGTGCTTGTTTTATGTTTATCAATTTCATACTTGTCTTACGCCACTTGTGTATGCGACCTATCATTCAACTGGATCTTGCAAAAAGTGGACCAAGCGGATCTCGAGTAAGGGATAGCTTCTCCAAATTGTATATTATATAATTGATAGAATAATCGTTACACATGTATTGTCCTTCTAAGTCCGTGTCTAAGATAAGCTTTTTTTTTTTTTTTTTTTATTTTTTTTTTTTTTTTTTTTTTTTTTTTTTTTTCTTTTTTTTTTTCTTCTGGGACTTATCATCTAGTTAATTGGATATTGTCAGATGGTTTATTGATGTGTTGACTAGCAGGTTGACCAAAGATAATTCAAAACAAATAATGTTCTGATGCTATTAGTGAGTTGGACATGTGGACTACTAGTGTATATATTGCCATTAAGCGGTAAGGGGTAAGTCTCTATGGAGCTAGGGTTTAAGTGATCCACAATTGTGTGTTATTCCCCTATGATAGAATATAATCAGCAAATAAGGATGCTTTATGCGAGATGCTTTAATTTGTGATTGAAATTACATGTGTCAAGGTCTCTAGAGATGATGTATCGACTTAGTGTCTTAAGAATGATATTGACACCTCTGAAAGATGTAAATCATTGCCTCTCTTATCAGCAAACTAATTCTCAAGTTCTAATAGGATTAATTAATGGTTAATAAGTTTTTTATATAAGGTTCGACGCTTTTTATCTGTTGTCTATTATCTTGAATAAGGGTAACAGGTGTCTGAATTAATTGTAGTCACCCAATCAAAACTGTGCGAATAGCGCTCTCAGGCTGAAAAACCCCCTCTTTTCCGTTAGAATTAGGATTTAGAATGACATAGGTATAACATAGGATTAAAGTAGATATTAACATAGATTATTGTAACAGGATATTTAATTAACATTGATAGATCTAACCTCGCTTCAGTGAATCCGATACCCTACTTACCACAAAAACTACTACCAATCGGGTACAACTGACGTTAAAGTGTGTGGTTTGGGGGGTGGTGTTATTTGGTTGAGGGTGGTTATGGGAGTCGCGGTGGCAAAATCATATAGAATTTAAAAGCTTGAAATCTATATTTAATAGAGTTAGTAGTCAACAGAGCACAGATATACTACTATGTAAAGAGTCTTGTTAGAGCGGCACGTCAATAGAACCGATAGTACACCACACAACGACGGAGCAGTTAGTTAGTAGTGGCGCGCGCAATTTTCTTGGAGTTGACTTTGATGTCGACTGATTTGGGTGTTAGTTTTTGAATCGATATAGATGATCTTAAGACGCGCTTTATTATGGAAATTTTATAGTGTTATGCTATATGAAATTAGATTATTGCTATCATATCTATGTGCATTGCTATGTGTATTGTACGTGGTAGCTTAGTTTTGTATTAGATTTGCTACTGACTTGATGTTGTATCTATTGTTTTTGAGTAGTTATTGTTGTAAGTTGTCGTGTTTCATCTGGCTATTATTCAGTTTAATGTACAATTCAGCTGTAGTATAGTTAGGTGTGAGTTTCTGCATTTCTAAATCTCACATAACGTAGCAGTCTAGTGGTCAATATATATTGTGGTATTCACGAAGCATCATATAGAGTGTTTGTTGTTTCAAATTTATCAATGAGACTAGACCGGGGCATATAGATCGATCTTTTTTTCATCATCAAACTATGACGCGTATTACACGCTGTATTCGGACTACTCATTATCAGGCGTCAATTAATGCTAGTCTATTGGACAGTGTTTCTGTTTTCTTTGCCTTTATGCGAATTTACAATTTGCAGAGGTGTTAGAAAGGCTATTGGACGTGATACGCTTATTAACATCAGCATACCTAGAGAGGAGGAGTATGTATCATCAGAGCTTGAGGTTAGAAATGGAAGCAGAAAACCACTAATAGTTAGGCGTGGATGTAGAGGAGGTGTCTATCATCTAGCGGATGGAGACAATGCTACGTGAAAATCGTCCGTAAGGATCGTGGATAACTGGTGTAAGTTACGTGGCGAGCAATAGACTGCCGCACGTATCGGTGAATAGATCTGTCTTGAGAGAACTGAACTCCCGAAGTACGTGTTATAGACTCTTGTAATCGATCAGCAGATTTATGATTGCATCTGAAGCATGAACGCTACGTCCGGTGCTATAGGCTTTCCTACTCGTAATGCATATCTTAACTTAGTACTGAACGAAGACTGAACACTCTCGCTAACTTTTGTGTGGCCGGACATGAGTTCATTGTAGATCGTGAACTCCGCGAACGAATGCAGAGATGATAGATCATGATATGTAGAATTATGTTATGTACAAATAAGTTATAGTAATTGCCGAGATCGATGTTGACGAAGAATATGATCTTGTCTGTCATTGTGATCCTAAATGTGACGGACATATATCGAGAGATATTAATAGTGTATTGATATAAATCTCTCTCGCAATGCCTTTGTTTCATTACCCAATCCTCTTATTCTGTACAAAAATACAGATATGTTAAAAAAACGTGATACAGGATAAATGATAGATAGAGTTCAATTGAAGTTCTTGATGAGGTTCTCTCGTACCTATGTTGATCACCGATTATTAAGCCAATCGCACATGAATTCTGCGCAGTCTCTATATATGTTGTGATGAAAATATGATAGAGACATATAGTCGATAACAGATTTTCGGTACAATGCAACGATTTTACTTATAAGCTATGTGAGTGATTTATCAATGTATGCTATACACTCACGTCTATCAATGCATTGATGTACATTATTAACATGCGAGCTGATTTTGGAAGTGCTAACAACTCTGCGGGCATATTATACTTACATGATGGAGACATCGAACAGTCATAGGATCAGTCATGATACTGTGAGTGTCATTAACTATGTCTAGAGTGCGGTTACAACAGTTAAGTTATTTGGTAATAATGTGAAATGTTATTCAAATAATCATATGTGATCGGTTGTTTCATTGAAGTGTATGTATAGTATTATACGATTCAGGTTTACCTATTGCAAATCTAAAAGATACTAATTATAGTCTTGTATTAATAGAATGAGGATAAAGGTTTGCGCATGTATTATCTCCAATACTGATGTCACATATCATTCTGTGACATGATCTGTTATACGGTCTTTTCCATTAAGTTGACCTTGAAGATAATGACTATATCAGTGCTAACAAACGTCTCAGTGACACATAGTAGGTTACCGTGTGATATCGATACAAATAGGTGCAGTCGAAGTATAAATAAGTCAGATATCATCACAATAGAGTTTGAATGTGAAAAAATTTCCATAGCCAATAGCTCGTGTTTAATTTGTGAGGTTATCATGTGATATTTGAAATCAGCCTCCAAGATGCAGTATGATTTGAAGAGCATAATACTGTTAGTATTAGCTCATACTACCGACGGTATCTGTGAAAATCCCGATATGCCCATTTAGTAGTTGCTCATTAGCCTCTATGAGAATCCATTATGCCTTGGGCCACGCTGCGCAGGGAATAACTATGCAGAGATAAGATAATCCTGCCGCTGCATGGTTATAATGCCTATTGTCGCTCAAATTAGCGCTCCTAGCGTGATTATGTGATAATGAGAGCTGCAATACGGCGAACTTAGTCGGGATAGACTCCAGAGGCCTAAATATATATATTCACAACATTCGCGCTTATACGGTGTGACGTAATTACCATACGGGGAGTTCCAACCTTAATTTATTTATTCAAAGGACAGATATCTGCATTAGCTGTGGGACTAACAGTAGTAAGTAGGAAGCTAACGCTGTTCATACGATTATGAGTCAGGATGGAGTGTAATATGTGCAATTGCAGCTATAGTCAGTAGAGCGTAATATGCTAGTACTATGAGAGATTAATAGCATGTAGTCTTAAATCCTACGATCTGAAGTTAGATTCATGTAAGTTAAAGATTGATAATGCGAGAGCATGTTTGTGACTACTCGCACGCGAGTTTACTTAGAAAGCAGTTGAAATGACGTAAGGCGTAGTGAATAGATGACTGAACATGACTATGTATAGAAGGAATAGTATGATAGCTAACAGGCGTTCATTAGGTATAATGGAGACAATGTGCACGAGACAGACTGCGTTCGCAATCATGTAACTATATACACTGTGGCGACTCGCAATCCTTTAGAGTTTGTAATTAGAATGATGGCTCTATAGCAAGTTTTTTGTGGACTTAGTTTCGATGTGTAGTTTATGATGAGATTAATAGATAGTTGATCATAACTCTCTCACGCGCTGCTGGTGTTGTTTTGTTGTTTGTATTTGTATCGCAAAAGGCATACTATCCTAGATACTAGAAGTGCATTTACGGGCGTACAATCATAGTTTGCGTGGTAGAAGTCAGTCTTCAGGTGCAAACTCTTAAATCGTATTAAGTTGTTGCCATAGGAGCAACCAGTGCGACGACTGACTGTATACGATTTAATCGTAATACCAAGATAACCAAGACGCGAGACAGACTCTAGATCGTAATATAGTAAGCCAAGATCGGGAAAAAATCATAGCAAATTCTGTAATGTATGATTAGAAGATCCATGGCCACTAGTATTGAGTTCTTTTGAGTAGCATGACTATCGATGATCCGGGATCGAATGATTAGTATGTGATATAAGCACTATCGATGTATAGAAGACATGTGTATAATTTAGGAGTCTAGATTATTCATATCAAGATCAGAGTTTTAGAGAGCATGTTTAGAGCTTATTACGATTAGTGACTGCGAGGTGAATTTAAAGGTTCATGTCTAGCACGAGGTGCAATTGATGTTTAAATGTTAAATGATATGGTGATATGACGATTTTAGCTACTGGTTTTCATAATGTTGTAGCAATTTTGATTTATGACACTGTTTTGAGTAATATTGGTACATATTGTCTAGACGTACGCTGCGGGCCTTAGTGGTGATGACAATTTGTCTATCTTGTCTATCTCGTTTCCTCCTCAGCTGGCTGTGGCGATTTTTTAATCTCTCTGCGTTGTTCAGAAATCGTACCTGCCGAAAAAAAAATGCTTATAAGTTCGTATGTTGGGTATGAAGTATGCTATAAAGTAATTGCCAAACCCCTCAGGGTGTCTACTTGAAACTAGTAACTATTTGTGCCAAAACCAGTCTGTTAGATATATCATATTCGCGAAAATTTATGTTCAGAAGAGAGTCGATAACAATTCTATATTCTAAACGATCACTCGTGACTTTTGACCGTAAGACATACATCCTAGATGAATTGTAATAAAACTGCTCTATACAACTCGTGCAGAGATCATCTCCAGAGTGTTATCTGATGCTGATACAATAGAATCCTTAATAATTCATTCAGCCTTATCTGATTCTATCAGTCTGCTGTCATATTCTACATATTGCATCATCGATGTGTCTTCTTCGCTGTCCATATCATTACTATACAAAATAGACGACTGCGAGGAGATCTTCATCATTATCAATGATCAAGGACCTATCAGTCATAATTAGGTGACTGACTGTCTTATACGTTACTAGAGAAGTTTTCAGTTGGTGTGGTTACTACGATCGTTAACTAGTGCCTACTGGCTCTCGCTATGCATTAGTGACGTTTACGTTTAAATGCAGACTTCTAGTACATAGTGATGGCCCTGGATCAGCAAACGACTCTGGTTATGTTAATGATGATACTTGGCATAGAATAGTATTATTGATGGCAAAACCCGCTAAACGAGTCGTTGCTCTATGACACGATAAAATTTTTATTGTATACAAATACAACATCGAATACTACCAAGAAACTTAGCCATATATTAACTATACACAGGGATGTACTCTGGGATTAGTCGTAAGATAGATTAGCGCGCTATTACTATTTCAATTACCTCTAGAGTATCATGTAGCTGTTGATCTCGCAATGTAGTGTTGCACATATGAACTGGTTCACTTTGCGATGTAGCTGCCTCTATAGCTTTACGCTATACGTATATCTAAATTCCCTTTATATAAATTGTTAACAGGTGTGTTATATTAGCGTAAGCTGGACGATAATCTTTTCATGCTAATGTAGTAAGCTTATGAACTCGCGAGGGAGTTATGGGTTTGCTTACATGACTTTAATTCACATATGTACTATATGCAACTCTAGTAGTAATACATGCTTCTGTCTCTTTCAATTTAAGACTCCCACTTCTGACTCTATGCATGAACTATCGTTGAATTACTCTCGTGCCTATGTGAGCGCGTCATCACAGGAATCATGATACCGTGAGATTATATTACTATATCTTAGCGGTGGAAGCTAACGCGTGGCGTGATATGTTCGTAGTAACTCAGTATGAAACCGCAATATGCCATCGCTAGTGCGTAGAGAATCACTGTTCTCCTCCGTATGTTGTGGCAAGAGTGTCACGCAGCGTAGAGCGCAATATTAAACATTAAGACCCCTGAAGAATGGCAACTTTGCAAGTCATTATTCTAGTGTCAAAACTGTAAAATAGAGTAATTCACAACATTGTTCAGACTGAAAAACAGTACGCGCCTCTCAAAAGTCGTTAAATCATACCCGAAGACAACAATCTACCCTACCAACATAGTACAAAGTCGCTAACCCCAGAAATATAAGATAGCGCCAAAAACTCATAAAGATCACCCCAATACCCACCCTATGACCCAACACATTACAACTCGTACTAACACCCCCACAACCGCCCCCCCCCTACTAACCTCCCCACTGCATAAAGAGCCACAGCCGCTCTCCCCCCCCCCCTCCCCCCTCGACCGCCCATCTATACTTCGCGCCGCGTACCCCCACTCCACTACCGCTCACCCCTGTGCCGCCCCTCAACTCCATCTCGGCGCTGTCTCCGCCCCCTTACTCTTGTAACCCCATAACACAATATAGCACTTTGACCATTACTCTCATTATATTACTAAACCTATGGATTTTTCACTCAACACACTTTGTGTTGACTCTTCCCCTTCAGCATGTTTTATATCAGCGTAAAATAATGGCACAGAGTGACAGAGGATATGAAGATTGGAAAAACGTTTTCATTCAAAATGTTGATTTTTAGATTCTGGAAACCTCTCTTTTATACAAATTCTGATGAAATAAATGAATGATAACTTTACTTTCAAAAACGACACTTTTTGAATCATTTTCTATGATTATGACTGTTGTACCCTTGAAGTAATACCCCAGATTAGCTTCCGCTGATATATTGTAAAAATGGGAGTGTTACATAAAATCAGTCCAGTTAATAAATCTGATTTAGACGTTTGAGCATCATTGTAAACAATAGCTGGAAATTCATTGTCAAAATCTTTAAATAGGTCTAAATCATCAAAATAATTGACCGTAGGCTTGGGTGATGGAAACAAAGGCATATTGACTTTATTATCATCATTTTCCGAAATGAAGGCATATTGACTTTATCATTATCATTTCTGAAAGAAAATAAATTTTCGTCATGAATTAGCGTGTAATCTTCATCATCGGATTCGTCAAACGATATTCTAAAGTCAATTTTATTGTCGTTAAGGGGACTTACCGTGGGCTCATAGGAGGGCGTTGCTTTAGATGTAAACGCGACATCAAAGACTATAGCTGGGAATTCATTTTCAACAAATCGGAGGTCGTGAACATCTTCATCATACCAGATCTTACCATACGTAGCAGTCTCCCAATTATACACCTTAACATTCCTACGAGCTTTTTCTTCCTCAAGCCTGATGTATTCTTCGATAGTAATGTTGGGGTCTCGTCTATATTTACTTGTAATAAATTTGCTAGGAAAGAAAACTGTGAAATAGCTTAATACGCCGTATTCAGTAAATTGAATACGCTGTATTGATGAGAGTCGAATACGCTGTATTGGTTTGAAAAAATTTATACGTCGTATTCAAGAAGATGAATACGCCGTATTGAGTATTCTACTTAGAAAGTTACAGTAGACTATAACAATGCACACAAACACACAATATGCAAAATATACAATGCAGGAAATTAAACACACAAACAAACACACAATTATGCAATTTAAACTAAACTAAAACACTAATAAATAAGAATTAAATTTCTTCACTCCCCGACAATGGCGCCAAAAACTTGATGTCCTGTCGTGTAGGGTGAATTAGTTGATTATTATGTTTTAAATTTATATTTAGCCAACAAACCAAAAACAACACTTTAACAAGCAGTGTACCCGATCAAGATGGAGTTTGCAGTAAGTAGGGTGTCGAACACTAAGAGTGGAACATTACTCCTATATTCTATCAGTATTTTAATTAGTCTATTTACTAGTTAAACGTATCCTATATACGTTGTCTAATGATATGGGGGTTTTTCAGCCTAAGAGACTGGCATAGGTTTGGTGGAAACAAATATCAATTCAATACATAATAAACACAAAAGAAGAAAATCAGAAGATAGAAAAGCGGTACAAGCCAAATGATAGAAAATTGTATTAGCCATATTAAATCCAGTTCAATGTCCGTTTGTTTGTTTTAGTGCAATGATTTACTTATCTCGAAGTGGCATATCATTCTTAAGAATTACGCGGGACATCATCCTAAGACCTAGACACGATTAATCATGTCATAATTAAAGCATCCGCATAAAGCATCCTTTAGTTTAATTATAATCTGTCTTAGGGAATCAAAGCAGTGGTGATCCTGTTAAAACCCTAGCTCAACGGGACTTTACCCACATATTGTTTGATGGTGTTTCATATACTTGTAGTCCACTATTCAAATCTTTATCAGTTAATTAAGAGCATGATTGCTGAAACATAAACGGGTCACCTACCGGTCCAACTAAGCTCATAATTTAAAAACAAAGATAGAACGTTATTTGTGATCCTATTGTTCCAGTAATATTAAACATGATATGGAGAGCTATCCGGTATCTAAATTACTTGCTCCGTATCACTAGATCCAGTTGAATGATTGGTCGCATATTCAAACACATAAACAAGTATGAGGTGATAAACGTAATTAAACAATCAACGATAAATTAAGAAATGGATTTTAAAACAAACCAAACATTGAACTTTCATTAAGATGGCTAATACCCGAGTGTATTAGTCCACAACCATTGTAATTATATAAGCATAATCAAACAATTAAAATCGAACGATTAAGAGAGTAAAAATTACACGATGTCTTCTATGGATTCGTGATTAATGCTTGACTTTGGTGGCTAATCTTCTCTTCTAAAATTCGTCTTTAATGAGTATGGTATAAAGAATATGATATTGCACACTGAAAACTCGTTTTTAAGTCTTCTATTTATAGTATCTGAAAAAGACTCTATACGTCGTATCTGGCAAGGTCGATATGGCGTATTGGGTTGGATTCCTTGGAGTGCGCGCTACGATCATAATCAATCGGTGATATCATTCCCAATTTACTTGATTTACTGTATCTTCGAATAGTTATCTTCATGGATATTGCGTATGTGGGCAGAAAGGATACGCCGTATTGGGAATTGGTCAAACGCGTTTTCTTGTGAAGTTTTGGTGCGGATACGTCGTATCTCTTTTGTTGGATACGGCGTATTGGTCAGTAATCAGCATTCTTCAAAAAATTTGTTTTAGCTCCAAATTATGCGCCTTTTAGCTTGTCTTCACAAAACACTCCTGAATTACTGCATTTATGAACTTTAAAGCAATTAAGTACCAAATAATGCAATAATTATATAAAAGTGGCCAAAACAGATGGGATAAATGATATAATAAAGTGATGTTATTTGATGTCATCAATGATAGTGAGTATATGAGAATCACCCATGACTTAGCATCCTCGTCGCCAAAGCATAGTAAACCGACCTAGTATACCCCTAGTCAATCACCCTAAAAACCTATACCCTAAGCATCCCCCGCAGTCAGGAATCAAAATATGTCACTTTACGCACTCTAAAGGGCCTACCAAACTGTAGCACTATATTAGGGCATAGATCATACATAGGCATGGCAAATCCTTGCCAATCACCCTGTCCATGCAAACACAGTACATAACTCAAGTAAAATCACAACCCTTGTATGCCAAACATAGTACATGCAAGTAAAGTTACATCACATATATTCACATAGCAATCATAAGCACATAATTGTCCCAAAAACAAAACCACGTTTTGCACAGTCAAATTTCAAAACAGTTCAAAACAAATTTGAGTATCACTTTCCCCCAACAGAAAAACAGTAGAAAAATGGGGCTACGAGAACTCACCTCAAGCAAGTCTTAAGCAACCAATCTCAATCACACAAGCAAATGCAATGACGTCTCGCAACGGACGACCATAAAAAGTCCAGGATATGCATGACCATTAAATCATTTATTTTCCGACAACAACTTCAGTTTGATGCATAGAGGCTAGATGTGTTGTACAATTACCCTTAACAATTTAGTGGTGTGATGGTTGACGTCTCATCCCAAAATATCTTATCAATCCGATATCTCAACGATACATACTTATACTATTTAAAGAAAATAGCTAAGTAATATAAGTAAATATTTATAATAAATAATTATAAATATATCTCGATAAGTCCATTCGGTACTCTTAGTTACCATAAAATAATCATAATATGGTTGAAAATGAAACGTTTATTCATAATAAACATATTAGAGAAGTTTCGAGAAAAATTATATTTTTCGTCTTTTAGTGAATTTATTAAATAAATAAAATAATAAAATAATATTTTATTATTTAAAACCAAAAATCATGTTCTTAAGTAAAATTTTCTAAGTATAAACTTTTTACGAAATTTCGACATGACCCGTACGTTTATATAACGTTTTCCAAGGTTTTTAACCTTTATTTCAAACATTTTTCAAACTTTCGACACTTTTCTGACAAAATTCCAAAAATCGCAATCTTTAACGTTTACTAAAACGTTTTTCCCAAAATAACGTTCAATATTACTTCGTAAATACATTTCACTTTCAAATATTCGTCAAAAACTCTTAAAATGACTAAATATCGCTTATTGGGCTTTAAGGCCCAACAAGGGTCCATTAAGGTATTTATAAGTCCAAAACACGTTCTAAACCCAAAACTAAGGTCCATTTATATACATAAGCTCATACTAATAAGTAGAAAATAACTCGGACCACAATAAGCCATCAAATAAGCCACGACTTATTTGTGCCTGATGGGCCGTGAGCCTAAGAGCTCTAAAAATCAAGTCCGTAAGCTAAAAAATAAGCTAGTACACTACGTATAGTATTTGGTTAACACCATAAGCTATAAAAATAGTCCACGAATATACGCCATACCACGTAAATAATCAAAATCACTTTCCTTGTGATTTTAAAATAAGACGTGAGCATATAAGCTCAAAATAAGCCATAAAGTGCTTAAAAATAAGCCCAAATAATCTATACAAGCTAATATCCAAAATAAGCTATCTAGTAATATATGTTATTCAACCATCACGACCATAACATCAAAACTACAAAAACCTCTTTGTTTCTTTTTATGTTCGACGCAACCAAACGCACCCTTTATCTATTTCGTTTCCAAAAATCAATTTTTACGACGATCAACTTGTACAACTAATATCTATGCATCAATATAAACCCAAAAGGACAAACAGAGTTTAAATTTGGAAACTTACAAGAAAATCTTCAAAAATGTAGATTTTGACATGAACCGAACAACCCACGCGTTGTTTGGAAATTGTATGGTGGTTTGTGGTCGTTTTAGGTGGCAGACGAACACACACACACGCACACACACATATAAGTGTGTGTGTGTGTGTGTGTTTTGTTTTTTTGAAAATGAAAAAGGATTATGAGGAATGGGGAATGGAAAGCATCTTATGTACAATCTTATGACAAGGTTAGCTAAAATCTTGCCTCCTTGTCCCCTTAGGCTACACGATTAGGATAAGCATCCTAGGAAGGGTTTCGGGTCTTTCTTTTCGTATCGGGATCACTTAAAAACTCAATAACTCGATCGTAAAATATTTTCCAAAGTTAATTAGCATTTTTATTCACCTTAAAAATACGTTTCCATTAACCTAGAGTATTTACACGACATATTTACACTTTAAACCTTTCAAAACTCATTTGGACATTAACGGACGTGTCAGGACTCGTTTTTTGGCATTTCTTAAATTTCGCGTTAACTAACATAATAGTAACCTCTAAAAAGGACTATTATTCACAATAAACCATAAATTACCAAAATTATCTTAAAATCACCACCATCAACAAGGTACAAAATCTGAATAACTGAAAAACGTCAAATAGCCAAAGGACTAAAAATGAAATATTCAAAAAACAAAAGGGGTAAAGGTTACACTAAACTACTTTGGTAGAAACATATATGGTAAACGAACATATTTACTTAATCATGAACTACTCCTCAGTTTGCTTCTCCTAATCCTATTGCCTTTTTACCCTTGTGATGATCTGTGTAAGTATTTCCTATGTCATGAACAGATTACACGAATCAGCCATCTATGTAATATTATGTTAAGGAAACGCACAGGTAAGGTAGTATGAAGATTATTACAAGGCCCCTAAGAGTACATTACATGCATTAAAACACTTAAGAGGGATCAACCATATTAGGGGTAAGGTAGTATGAAGACTGTTACCGATGGTATCCTTTCTACACACTCGCATTTCCCTAGACGTCTATGCTAATGTAATATTTTATAGCCAGTTTTCTAGAGCCTAACGCGCACATCCATCCCAAGAAGCAACATTAAAAGGATCTACAAACCAAGTTTCATGTAATCATAAGTAAATACTAATAGATCTAGCCTAGCGTGTTAAATAAAAGAGAAGAACAATAATCAATCACACAACCCATAGACATATTGAATGATTAAGGATAAATAACTTCACTTGATTAGAACATGTATTTAAGGCTGATACAATAGGGTTTTAATACCCTAAAATGCCTAAAAAGCTGCTACAAATAGTGATAACATGAAATATTTAATACTTTTTCATATCAAATTTCTACGTTTATTGCCTTGCTTTATATCAATTTTATATGAATTCGATACTTAATTCATTTATTTTGCGAATTCAGGAAATTTAGGCATTGGAACGGAAAGGATGCGGAAAATGGACTAATTACATCAAAATCCACATTAAGGAAGAATTACGACGTAATTAGACCATATAGATTACGCAGTAATATTGTTACATGTGAAATAATACTTGTGAAGAAATTACGGCGTAACGTTCCGCAGGAGTTACGCCGTAATTAATTATTAACTACGAAGATTTGGTGCTGACAAGGCATTATGGCGTAACGTCCCACAAGAGTTACGCTGTAAAATTTTATTATGGAAAAGATATTTATGCTGACTAAGGGTTATGGCGTAACGGGAATATTTAATTACGCTGTAACACATTTTTACACTACAAGATAGAAAGCCACGTCAGAAGGTTTACGGCGTAACGTGGTCGATGCCATTACGCCGTAATGATGACTCAGACCGGGGACTAATATTGCATATTTTTTATGGAAGTTTTATGATGGATGTGTTATTATTAAGAACCCACAAGGGCTGATTTGTACAATCTCCAAAGTTATTAATTAGTATAAAAGGGATGAGATGTACAATTGTAAGGATCCACTCTCGATGAGTAATAGTCGACGGCAAGAAAAGCGGAGGAAAAAGGGTGAGCAGCTTGCCTGCTTGCTTGGGTATAGGGCAAACCCTTTGGGGTTTGCCATGTCATTCGACTAGCGGATCGAGAGCATTAATTCGGCACAGTTTGTAATCATACTTCAATTTATTTTGGTCAAATATAATCACCTATATTATTTTGATTGAGCAGACATCATGCGGTTTAATTTGTTGTTGCTATGTTATTAATTGTGCTTTATTATTTGTTCTTGGTGTTTAATTATTTAATTATCTTTTTTATTATTAAGTTAATATCTCGTCGTTTTATCGCTTTCTTTATTTTAGGTAGTGCGTTTAAGTGATCCTTGTGCTCTGAACGAGTATTAAGTTGAGGTCTCTCCAATAGAATAACCAATATTTATTGGTGGTCGACCCATGACCCCTTAACATTGATACTCGGATAAGGAGTGCAAGCTAATAAAGAAACCACCTATTTAGGATTAAGCGTATCTTACAAGATAAGTGGCTTTAAGATTGCAACAACACATTGCATTAGAGATCATTATAATTAGTTGCATTCATCCTTCCTAGTTGTCCGCCACTATACCAATTCCCTTTTCGCCAAGCAAGGCTTACCACCAAAACAATTCCACAATAATCTCAAATATTTAAACAACTTTTCTTTCCTGCTTTCTTAGGTAGAATAATAAAATCAAGTAGATGATTAGAGACACAAACCGTTCTTTGGATCAAAACCCGTATTTAGTAATCACTACATTATACACAATAGGGTACACTGCTCTTTAGTGCGTAAGAATAGTCGAGGTAGTTAGGGTTTTATAAATGTAAAACCTGACATAGTTTTTATTTAAAAGAAATTACGCATCAAGTTTTTGGCGCCGTTGCAGGAGAATAGTTTTTTTGTAGTTTTTGATTGTTTAGTTGATATATGTGTGTTTTTGTATGTGTTTGTGAGTGCTTGTCCTTCTATTCTCCTTTTATTTCTGAATGTTTGCGTGTTGTTACGGCGTAACTCTTTCGATTACGCCGGAACATGTTCTATTACGGTGTAACCAGTTCATCAGGCTATCTTAGCCAGAATTCACACTTAGAAAACTTATCATGCAGTTTCTTTCCCTAAGCAGTTCCATTAACTAACCTAAGTGTTCTACATGCTCCTTCTGGATTCTTAGAGTAGATAGGTATATCATCTATAAACACTAATCATAAACCTTATCAGATAGGATCTAAAAACTCGTTCATTGAATCCATGAAATCGCTGATGCGTTAGTCATACTAAGGCATTAACTAATGAACTAGAAATGTCCATAACGATTCAAAACCACAGTCTTTGGAAATGTCATCCTCATGCACCTCTCTAGCTGATGGTATTCCTAGAACCTAAGGTCTATCTTTGAGAAAAACTACGACCCTTGCAGTTGGTCAAATAGATCATCAATCCTAGGAAGTGGATAACGATTCTTAACATTCAACTTGTTCAATTCTCTATAGTCAATACACATCCTAAAAGAGCCATCCTTCTTTTTCACGAACAACACCAGTGCCCCCAAGGCGATGGGCTTGGTCGAATGAAACCTTTGTCCTGGAGTTCCTTAAGTTGTCCTAAAAACTCTGTTAGATCCTAGTTAACTTCTAATGATCAAATTCCTTAAGCTTGTTTAAGGATTAGTTATGCTAGATAAATCTAACACAACTTAGTTAAGAAACTTTGTTTAATAATACTAAAGATTATGCGGAATCTAATCTTTAATATAAGAAGAATTCTTCAATGAAACAGTAACACAAAACAATATAATTCAACAATAAAAGCTCCAATATTATTATTACAAATAATACGAATACTCTCCTAGTATTAGGGTTACAAAACCTTGAAGCTATGAACTATACTTATCAAATCGTTAAACACACATATTACACATTGCCCTATGACCTCCGTTTATACACCAAGGAGTCCTAGTTGATTTACAATATATTCCTAAAACATAGAATATTCTCTATGATCTATTCTATAAATAACTCATACTTATCACGTAAGTAATCTTGATCTCCAATCAATCTTTATCCTTTCTTCTGTCTTTATCCTTTCTCTGACAGTAGAAACTCTTTTAGCAGTCTTAATCTTTGAGTAGTTGTAACATTTATACTAGCAGCATTAACTTCTAACACCAGCAGTAGTAACTTATACACCAGCAGCATTAACTGTGTACAAGCAGTAGTAACTACTTAGAATATTTTCTTCAATCTTCACCAGCAGTACTAACTTTACTCTAGCAGTACTAACATATACTAGCAGTAGTAACTAGCAGTACTAATATACACTAGTAGTACTAAGTTACACTAGTAGTACTAAGTTACACTAGCAGTAGTAACTAAGTTACACTAGCAGTACTAACTAATTAGCATATTTTTCATTAACTTTGTGCTAGCAGTAGTAACACAAACCTTAGCAGCAGTAACTTCAAGAAGGCTTTTAATCCCAACAATCCTCCCCTAAACTTGATATTCTTCTTCAAAATCTTAAGTTTCTTCATTGAAAGCTTCATTAATCACCAGGAGGATGCTTCCAAACACTTCATTCAGGTACATAGCCTTCCTTAAGCTGTTTCTTGACCAATCTAAGAAGCTTAAATGCCATTTCACACTCATAATCAACTTGAAGCTTCACATCATTAAACATCTAATGTAGTGTGTGTTTTGTAAGTAGATACATCTTCTCAACCAATAGATAAAAGAGCATAGATTGCATTGTTACACAATGAACTCCACAAGAATCATAAAGCTTCTAGTTTAGCACTTTAACTAATCCTTGTTGATTCTTCCATACATTATCTTCAACATGATGTTCAAACATGGTCTTCAAATTAAGAAGTAAGAAATTATCCATGTAATTCACTGGCTTTGTCTTCTTAAATATAACACCCTGTGTTTTCAAGTCATTGACGACGTCAACAAATCCGCAATGTACCTTTTGTATTGTACATGTTTGCTTGAAATTGTAAACGTTAGGATAAATCGCGTACGCCAAAAATTAGCGTTTAATGTAAACGGGCATTAAATCATCAAACGTTTACATCAGTCATGTGTTATATAATTATTTTGATAATAATTATGGTCGTTGTTCATTTATTTTATTGGTTACGTAAGTTAAATACGTTTCGCGATAAATGTACGTTTAAGAATAACCGGAAGCATGAAAATTTATCTACGCTTCAACAAATACCCTCGATTATACCCAATACCTAAAGTTTTATTAAACTTTAGTCAAGTAAATGACACTTACACTTTTTACACTAGGAATGAAGCATTATGCAAGTAATTGCAAGTAAACACATCTTTAAGTAATTTATACAAGTTGCAACTAGTATCATTTTATTCATGTAAGTTAGTCAAGATAAAAATAAAGCATATACTCCCTCCCATAACAAAAACATACGGCATACATGCATATGTATGCTAGGAAAATGAAATTTTTACATCTTTTGGTCAATGGTACATCACTTGCTCATTAATACCTAGCCATACTATGTTCTTTGACTTAAGACAAGAAAACCAACTTTCCCTAAGACCATGAGACTTGTCTTGGACCAACTATTGCAAACTTTATTGACCAAGACCTCTTATATACATGCAAGTAACTAATGAAAGACTTATACAACACCAACACTTAGAGAAAAGTCACAAATACTCTCTTTTGGTCCTATAGAGCTCACGGCTCAAAGCAAGGTCCCAACCAAACCCATAGCAATTTTTATACAACCCATACACACTTATATACATCCATTATAAGACATTCTAAGGTATTTCCAAGCATTGGCTAAGCATTTCCAAGTGTTAAGCAAGTGAAAGAAAGCTAGGGTTTTAATCAAGGAAGGCTAGGGTTTCTTAAGTGCAAGCTTGGTTTTGTGGCTAAACAAGGGTTTAGCACTAGCTCATCATCATCACCATACCTCATAAGGTTTACTTGAACTCTTCATGTTCCTATAATTTTCATTATTATGCATATGATTATTCTATTTAGCTTAAATCACCATTTAGGATCATTAACATGTAAAGAGAAGTTTTTATTTATTGTCATCATAATGTACACATTTACATATCCTATGATGTTGTTGACATCATGTTAAAATGGTCACACAAGTGATTTACACTCTTGGTTAAACATGAAAGTGATTATGTATTAATTAGGGTTTTCATAGTTTCATAATATGTTTTAAGTTAAAGAAATACATAAGACAAGTTAAGATTAATTATGGACTCATATTAATGTTACTTGAACACTAAAATAAGGTTACCTTGGAAGAAATACACTTGTACACACTTGGTTATGTATAAAAATGATTATTGACAAAACTAGTAAATTAAGGTTACTTAAATAAAGTTATGGTTTTAAAGTATGTTAATGGATTTGTTAACATGGGTAACTTGGACAAATGAGGACTTGGATGGACAATGGACACTTAATATAGGTATGATTTATAATATATATGATATATGAGACTTGTGGTAAAATACAAAAGTGGTAAAGTATAAAGAAAAGATCAAAAATGGATTCAACAAACTCAAGCAAACATTCTGTCCAAGATTCGAATTTTTACATATCCATTTTATATTTTTATAAGATAATACATTTCACGACGATTCCGAAAAGGTAAGAAACTTGTTAAACGGATTAATAACGAAAAAGTTACGTTAAAAACGAGTTATACGTTAATAAACGAAGTCGTAAGTAAATTTTTATAAAAACATTTTTATAAAAATTATAAACAGCAAGTGTTGATATTTTTAACAAATAATACATATTTTTAGGATTCCAAAATGATAAGAATCGTAATTTTTCAATTAATAACGAACGAGTTATGAATTTCGCGAGTTTACGACAATTAATACTTTTATAAAACTATTTTTATAAAAGTTACTATTCATGACAGAAAGTTATATTTTTGTAAACCTCATAAATATATAGAACTTTCAAATACGAGAACGTCCTCGAAAGAATCACTAAAAACGGAGCTATAACGAATAAAATACGGCTTTTACGACGACAAATACAAATTTAATAAAGCTCACGTCTGATGTGAACAGTAATTTTTACTGTTCACTAGTAGGTCCGAAATTCGAAAATGTTAATTTATGATAACCCGTCTTAATACGAAAAGATGGGCATAAGAAACGCGAGAATCGGGTTTAAAACGCGAAAGTTATGCTAGTTTTACTAAAACGGCAATTATAAACGTTTTACTTATTAAACACAATTTTACCAAAACCATTAGATGGTGATTGGCT